>OY986438.1:109279487-109564487 GCA_963920525.1 Dichetophora obliterata
TTTTTTTTTTTAAAATGTTCGTAATAGTCCAACTTAGGTTTTTACGGAAAGAAAAATTGACCACGCTCACTTTGCGCCCACTTTTTTTGATTTATCTAAAATCGGAAAACGGCTGGACCGATTTGGATAATTTTTTTTTTAATGTTCATAGTAATCCAATTTAAGTTTTGTCGGAAAGAAAAATTGACCACGCCCACTTTTGCGCCCACTTTTTTCAATTTATCTAAAATCGGAAAACGGCTGGACCGATTTGGATAATTTTTTTTTCAAATGTTCGTAGTAATCCAATTTAAGTATTTACTGAAAGAAAAATTGACCACGCCCACTTTTGCGCCCACTGTTTTGATATCTATATATATAAAATTAAGTGGCAAAACTTCCTGTTCGCATACTCCTCCTAGACGGCTTGCCCGATTTCAATGAAATTTTCAGGGGTGATTGGGGTCTGTGTGGAGGGTGCACATAAGAAATTGCATGTGTGTATCTTTGCAGGTTTTGTACCACACCCCCTTTTGTCGCCCACAAATCAATAAAAATGCTGTATTTAAGACGGTTTTGGTCGTATGAAATTAAAATTTGGTAAATAAGTTCGTATGATAACTATAATTAACTTTGAAAAAATGGGCGTGGTCACAATTCATCTACGCCTACTTTAAAGAAAATATCAAAATACTTCGAAACCATTGGTCCGATTGAGCTCAAATTTTGTTCGTACGCTTTGCTTTGAGTACGAGATGGTTTAAGGGGCAATGCCACACCCCCTTTTACCTCCCACATATAAATAAAAAATTGTTGTTATCGAATAGCTTTAGTTAGAGTTATGGGTCGCACAGCTTAGAAATTCGGTATTCGACCACAATTTAGACGTACCGTTTCTGTGATGAAATTTTATGGGAGTGGACAAGGGGGAGGGGCACCTCCGATACAACCCAAATTTGTGATATCGAATAGCTTTGAAGTTATAGGAATTCATCTTTGGAATTCAGTTTTTGACCTCAATTTACACATGCAGTTTCAATGGTTTTATTTTATGGGCGTTGGACAGGGAGGCGTGACATCTCCCTTACAACCCAAATTTGCGATATCGTATTGCTTTATCAAGGGGGAGTGGCACCTCCCATACAACGAAAATTTGTGATATCGAATAGCTTTGTAGTTCAAGGTCGCACAGCGTCGGAACTCAGTATTCGACCAAAATTTACGCTTGCAGATTTACTGATAAAATTTTTTAGAGTTTGTCGGGGGGGCGTGACACCTCCAATTTAACCCAAATTTGCGATATCGAATAGATTTGGAGTTATAGGTAACTCAGCCTCAAAATTGAGTATTCGACCTCAATGTACTCATGCAGTTTCATTGCTAAAATTTTATGGGCGTAGGGAAAAGGAGAGTGGCACCTCCCATACAATCAAAATTTGTGCTATCGAATAGTTTTGGAGTTATATGTCGCACAGTTTTGGAATTCGGTATTCGACCTCCATGTAGACATCCAGTTTAATTGGTTACACTCTATTAGCGGTGATGAAGAGAGAGTGGCACTTCCTATACAACCCACATTTGTTATATCGAATAGCTTTGTGGATATAGGTCGCACAGTCTCAGAATTCAGTATTTGACCTCAATTTAGACATGCTGTTTAACTGATAACATTTTATGGGCGTTTGAATAGGGAGAGTGGCAGCAACGCGCCGGGTTTCAGCTATATATAAATACTTTTAATTTTATTTTATACGAGGGGGTAGCGAAGCACACCGGGTTCAGCTAGTAAAATTAATAAAAAACTACGGAATTCAATTGAGTTATACTATTAAGACTTAATAATTGATTGCACGATTGCGTTTTGCAATATTTTGACATTGTTTTTGTCTGGCCGGTCAAAGTTCAATTTGAAGCGCTTTGTTTTTTTCCATTTTGGATCACCAAAACACTGTTATAGAGCACGTTTTCGCTGTGGAATATTTAACTCGGCTTGATTTTCAACAGCAATAGTTGGTGCAGCAAAATATTTAACGTTTGAATCAAATTGCATTTCAATTTCACCACATTTTCTAAATTAGGTGCAATGTCTTCTAAAAGCTCATTCTCGTTAATAATCTCTTCATCAGCAACGTCACCTGAATTGTCTGGCGGAATATAAACCATACTAGTATTTTCATTTAAAACAATTTCGTTTTCTTGATCATCACTAGCGTAATGTTAACGTAAAACATCTACGATTTCTTTCTGAGTTAAACATTTTTTAATGACATTTTTATCATGGTTTAACAATACAAACATATAGAAAAAAACTTAACTTTGTTCTTATAGAAGCAATCAACATTATCAGTGATCTGCAAGCGATGGCATTTTCACTACTTGCAATCTAACCTCAACAAATACAGTGACAGTCTGACCGCACTACGCAAGCGCTGCGATTGTTGTGTCGAACATACTTGCAACATTGAAGCCAACTGTGTATGAGCGTGGCGTAAGACCACAATAATGCATGTTCGAGTTGTTGGTATGATAACCAGCGCAGGGTCTTTTCAACTTCTGGTATGCAATGGTAAGTATGGTCATTTACAAGCAACAAAACAAAGACATAAAGGGTAACTCCTGCATAAAAAAAACAGCGCTTATTTTGTTCTCCCACAAACACAAAGTATTTGCAGTAACATTGCAGTTACTTTGCGTGACTTTTGAGAGCTTGTAGCTCATAAGCTAATGGTTCAATTGAGCTGATTTCTTTTTTTAAAATAATTTCTAAAGTTTAATTGAGTGAGCAATAAAATTTGTTTAGTACATTTTTAAAGATATTTATTAAATTTAGATTTTTAAGAAATTATATCAGACGCCATTTTACTATAAAACACCTTTAATCACTGATTTTGATAAGATTTTGTATGCATGCAGATCTTTAATAAAGCTACAACTTTTGTTCAATTGTTCAAAATTTTGAAATAATAGAAAACTGATAAATGACGTTTAAAACTCTTGAAAAGACATATTATGAGGTGGCAACCCTATTATATAAAAATTTTATAATTTTAAAATTGTGACAACGGATTCGGATTCAGCGACCCATTTTTGGTGTACCTTTTTTTTGCCAGCCCCGAATTCATAAAACTACAAAAAATTAAGGTGGCAACCCTATCCACCATCTTGAATTTTAAAATTCTGATCTTAGATTCGAAATCAGCGACCCCTTAACACTGATAAGTTATGTTTAAAACTCTTAAAAATACATATTATTAGGTGGCAATACTGTGGTAAAAATTTAGGTGGCAACCCAAACCTCCATCTTAAATTTTAAAACTGTGACATTATATTCGAAATCAAGTCCGTTGTCAAAATTTCAAAATTACAAGAATTTGCAAAAATAAAAAAAAATCTAGGTGGCAACTCTATCCGCCATCTTAAATTTTAAAGTTTGACATCATCTTCGAAATAAGTTACCCCTAAAACTTCCTAAAACTATTTACTCTATTCATACTAAAGTAATCTACAAACACTTGAGTAAAAATGCAGTGTACGCGCTGATTTCATCGTTCGTAAGCTTACTTTTGTATCACTGCTTAGCCGAAGTTGAAATCAACCTGCAATGGTACATGAGGCAGTAGCTCAAAATAATGCATAATTATAACGATTGCCGTTCGTGCGCTGTGGTTTATACACACAATTATTTTATGCAAACATCTATACTTTCCAATGAAGTCGAAGCACAATCACACAGTGTTTGACTTTGGTACAACTGGTTAATGCAACATGCTTGATGTTGTAAGTGAACTCGATGGCGTAGAATATGTTGCATGGTATTAATGATATTGAAGTCATACAAAAACCAAGTATGTACTGAGTGTAAAAGCAGCTGCAGTTCATCGCTGCAGGTCTCTGAACCTTATCTAATGAATTCTTCAAAATGACTGAAAATAATTTAAAAGTAAACCTGAAAAAGAAGCAACTAAATTTCTATTGAATTTTTCAAATTTACATTTCCTCGAATAAAAAGCATAAGCGCGACAAAATGTTCAGTTTTGTGCTATGAATTTCATGACTCAATAGCAAAACTGATTTGCATGCAATTAGCCAATGTTGCGTTTTCGCAACAGTTATTTTCAACACAGCATCTTCAAGAAATGTTATTAGGGCTATTCCCGATTACGGGCAAATAGCGTGGCATCGTGGCATTTGCAAAATATGATGGCAAATATTTTCAACACAACAACAAAATGTACAGATTTGCATTTGCCCGACTGTGTCAAATTTGCAACACTAAAATCGCATTGCAAACAGTCGAGCATGCGCAAAACTTGTTTGCCAATCAATCAGCTGTCACATTTTAACCAAACGCCGCTAATAAAACAAAATTAACAGACTCTGATATGGAACTGACTGTGATAAATAATGCACTTTGATAAATAGTAATGAAAAACACCACAAATACTGTTCGTGTTGTTTTTTTTTTTCCTCCAAAACAGCTGTGAGTTTTGTTTGCAACAGTGTTCTAAAAAGTGTGCTCACAGTTGATGGCAAATATTTGGTAGGGCATACATTTGCAAAGCTATTTGCCCGTAACTGGGAATAGCCCTATTGATTTTTTGAATACAAATTTTTAAAACTTGTTTTGCAATTCAAATTAATTTATAACATAAAAAATATTGTTTATTTTTTACTTTAGGACCATTTTTGCAGGAGTCCTTTTAAGACTCATTTTATTTTAAAAATTTTCCATCCCTGGAAAGCTTAAGTTCAATACACCATAAAAGAGACTTAGGGAGAAAACTTCAAATAATCTTTAATGTATCATATAAACCTTTCGGATTTTTGGTTATTTATATAATATTCTTCAAAGTTGGTGTTGCGAAAACGCAACACCTGTACAAAATGGGTTAAAGTTTCAACTTCAGTTTATGCCAGTCGCCTACGCAACAGATTTTTCTCTTTCAATTCTTATATCTCAAATCATTTTGTGTGGATCGACTTGAAATTTTAAGGATGTATTCGCAGAAAAATATACATTAGAGTGGAACGAAATGTATGGAAGCAAAAAAATCTTCACATCATATATTTTTGAAAACTCCTTGTCGAAACAAATTTTTCTGCATCCTTTGTTTTTCCTGCGACATAACTTTTAACCTTGCCCAAGGATTTTTGTATTTCATTGCTAGGGATTTTTTTTAAAATCTGAAATCGTATTATATGTGTTCCAATTTTTCTGATGCAAACCTCTTAACTAAGGCATAGTGAGAAACCTGTCAAGATCTTCGTATGATACTATTTACGCACTAGAAGATATTCGGGTTCAAAGTTCACTGAATTCAGTCCTTTGCCAATATCTCTAAAACAGTCGGTTCCAATGGCAGTTCTGAAACTTTTCAGATTATAAAGTTTGTTGAATGCTTTCTGCAGTACAGACAAAATATAATATTATTCGGGTTTTATCGTTTTCGAAACAAGCAAAAAGTAAATTTATGCTTTTAAATTCATTAATATTCAACCACTGCACATTAATACAAATGATAGGAAAAAGTGGACGAAATTAGTGGCGGATCCAATACGGCGACCATGTAAGTGCAAAATTCTCGAATATACCTCGCATTTAACTGAAATTAAACTTAACTTAGAGGTTTTTAGGATAGCTTATCACGAATATGGAGGTCAAATTTTAAGATTCAAAATGGCGGATACAATATGGTATTAAAGCACAAAATTCTTAAATATCACTCCAATTAAGCTTTGGTACTTACGGGTTTGTGGTGTCGGCAATTATTATTCTAAAGTAAAAAAATTAATTTTAAAAATGTGAACACAATTTTATATTGGTTTTTTAAATTTAAACTCGTTTTAAAAATTTTAAAATAACTTAATGCAGAAAGAAATAACAATTTTAAGACGATATTCTTTATGTTTCTTCTATTGAATCTAATTCAATTCCATTCAAGTGATCCATCTGTATAAATTTCTTGGCTCATAAGAAAAGCCTCATTAGATGTTGTTACAGCTTTTTTAGTGGCACTCTCCCAACATAAGAAAGATATTACTTCTAGTGGAAATTTCAATCGATTGCATTACTGAATTCGTTTATAAAGAGAAATACTTGAAATAACGGGATCAGAACTATCCATTTCTCTGTTAAAAACATCTGTTAAGTTATTAATACGACTGTTTCTTCGAGAATGACGAAGTCTATCAGACTTTTAAATTTTATTTCGTGATTCAGCTGCATCTTCACCAAAAAAGCGGACTGGCAGCACTGTATTTTCTATTCTTTGCCTAGAGTGGATAAGAATTTTATGCACAGTAGCTGTCATTGGCAACCAGGAAATTTTTCATTATAATATTAGCAGTTTCGCAACAAAAGTTTTAAAATTTATCTAAATTCTAGGAGAATTTGCAAGATAAAAAAATTAGAATCATTTTCAAATTGAAAATCAATTCAATATCAATACCGGTTACTTCAAAAAATAATTTGTGTTCAAAAATTTTGGTTTGTTCACATGAAGACTAAGATTTTGCTAAAAAAGTGTTTGTATCATAGTTTTTCGTTCTAATACTCTCTTCTGACCATTTTTATCCCTGATCTGCCACTTTTTGACACCAATTTTGTAACAAGCGGTAACAAAAAACTTAAAAAAACGTATCCAGCAGTGTAGTGGACTTACTCCAAATTTTAAACTATTTTCATTTGGCTGAAATCGAATGGACTTAAAGTCTTTAACACTCATGAAATCTTTTGGAGTACATAGGACAAAATTGAGTTGGTTTGGTGTTTGTTAGAGCGTATAACACTTTTCCATCAATCACAGTTAAGAACATTTGGAATTTAAATTCAATACTCTTACTTTCGTTCAGTTTTACAACGAAACGTTTTAACATATTTATTTGCTGTTTCAAATCATCGTCTTCTTTTAATATGGTTTCTTTTGTTTCTTTAGCAAATTCTAGTTTTAATGGACGGCAAAACCTAACAGATTGTGGCG
This sequence comes from Dichetophora obliterata, assembly GCA_963920525.1. Lineage (NCBI taxonomy): Eukaryota > Metazoa > Arthropoda > Insecta > Diptera > Sciomyzidae > Dichetophora > Dichetophora obliterata. The sequence continues at coordinate 109,286,447 of OY986438.1, forward strand.
TGCGATTGTTCCAAAGGACCTTACCGCAAGATAAAACCAAACGTAACGGCATAACTGTCGTTGCAAAAAGAGATGAATCAGAATCTTTTGAGCACCACGGTTCTGAAAAATTTTGCTTGAAGCTAGCTTGACCAGTATAACTGTCTCCAGTATAACTCAAGATAAATGTTGCCATTATATTTTCCTTATCTAGAGTAGATATAACGTCGTATTGTAGTTCTACTATTCTTGCGGCTGTATGATTAAGTAGAGTTTCCAAAGATACTTTTACGATATTATTCGTCACAGTTATGCCTTCGGTTCGACATGTTTTTTTAATTTGTACAACATTATTATAATGAGGGTAAATATTACAATTTCTTTTCTTGCACCCACTTCGTATATTGAAATACTGTTCTTTGGTAAAATTGTTGTCCAGAATAAATGCCAATGCCTCAGAAGGGGAACATGGTATAGGTTCCTTTTCATCAACTTCCAATACTTTTCTTGTTTTCGAAGCTCTACCGGGCTGCTGATACTTTTTGTTAGAACTGCCGCGAAATCATTACATCCTTTCTTTCCAGCTGACTGACTTGCTGCCATCACCATTAAACCAGTTTCAATATTGTTAACTTTACATAACTCTGCGGCAGCTTTTTTCTTTGATCGATCTGATTTATCAGCAAATTGTAGAGGTTTACGTCCTGCTGCAGATTTGATCACATCTTTACACTTTGTTATGAGGGTTTCTTCCTCTAGCCAACTAGCATACTTTTCTTTAAATCGCTTAGCAGTTCTATTAACTCTTACCCATCTCAGAAAAATATTTTTGGAAAGCAAACAAGATTTTCTCTCAATATCCTCTTCCAAAGAATCCAAAATTTCATTAGGAATTGCTCTTGAAAAATATTCTTGAAAAGCGGCCTGTCTATGTTTTTCCGATAAGCGAACTTTTTCGTGCTACACAGCAAACAAATCGCTAAGGGTTCTCATCTAAGCATGTAACTGACCCGTAAACATAAGGGGTATTCACGATTCAGTGCACTTGCCTGTGCAGTTGAGGACTTGAGGAGGGTTGTCTTTGGCGCTAATCATTACATATTTAAAGTAGTTGAAGTATATATGAACACGTTTTATTTATTTTCCTATGTTAATGAAGGTTTTTAAAAGGTTTAAAATTTAAAAAAGTCATAATGTTGTCGTAGCCGCAGCCGCCATTTTGTCGACATTTACGCTATTTACACTTTATCGCTCATCAAAAGTTTAAATGCTATACATGTTTACATGTTTACATGCTTAGATGAGAACCCTTGCTGTTTTTGAAGTGGTATGAACCTGCACAAAAACAAATATAACTTAAAAACGGGCCAAAACGGGTCAAAGAAGTTAACATGACTGAATTTAGAATTGTTCCAAAATGTAGCATTATAAATTTAAAAGCCCTTTTCAGTTTGCTTTGGAAGTTCTACGTTACGAAACTATTTGCATATATTTTAGTTTTGAGGATAGTTAAGAAAATATACTTTTTTAACAAAAAAACATAAATACTATTTTATAAATATTTCACAGTTTATGTACTTGCTATCACAATTATTAAACATATATTTTTTTTTTTTAGAAACTTTAGAAATATGAAAATATTCACTTTTAACTTGCAGGCACTTAACTAGCATTCACGCATTTAAATGTAAACAAAACCAAAGTCCAATGTAAAGCGTTGCACCAACTAACGGTACACAAGAAAATATCAACACAAAATTTGTTTTTGCTTTAATTGGAGTATATTCTTTGCAATAGAGAAGAAAAAAATAGTAATTTTCACTACTTTTTAAAGCTTTCAAGCATTAACAAATATTCGGTAACTTTTCGAAAAAATTAGAAAATGCGACATATCACATTCATCCACTCATGTCTTCAAATATAATTAAACTCAATCAAAAAGTTAAAATATTGCAAAATTTCCGAACTTTTGTGAACCTGTTAACGCAATAAATTTTTTAAATCGCTGGAGGTGGATAGACTTCAGTCGAATGAACCGAACTTTATCTATAACTTATAGGTACAGTCTGGTTAGACAGGCCAATAAAATGCAATTTTCATTAATATTTTTTGGAAAAAGTAAAAACATAGGTACTAAAATTAGGTACTAAATATAACAGTATATATTAACAATACTTTAAAGAGATTGTATGCAGTTTTCAGATTATTTAATTTATATCCGGAAGCAGCACTCGGAGCGAATTAGGCTGGTGCGCAAAACACGAACCGAGCTAGCGACCTTTCCACAGGTCACAAAAATTAACTGAAACAAAAAATCAAAAGTTTTTCCTGTTAAGTATAAATGTGTGTATGGAATAAACCAATTTTCATGAATTTACTAAATATATAACAATGTGTAGTTTTACATGAATTAAATTGTGAGCTTTATATCAAGTAAGTTTTTTAAAGAAGGCAACAACAACAACAACAACTTTGTATAAAGTCAATCACTTAGCTGACTGGACAGTCTGTTTCTGTGGTTTTTTGTAGTTTTTTAAAAATTTGTTGTCATTTTATCTGAAAATTTTCGTTTCTATTTTGTTGATCGGTGAGGTTTTGGTCCATTTCATGGATATTTTGATTACCCGTCACCAGTCGTCAGAGTCGCCAGAGTAGCGTCAAATGAAAGAGTATACAAAATGAAATTTTAAATTTTTTTATTTTTACGACAAAACCAACTTTTGCACACAAGGAAGAAACAATAATTTTGTGGACCTTTTTTAAAAAAAAAAATTTCAAAAAAATTCAAAATATAAATCGTTAGGTGCAATAATTTTTTTTTTAGTACTTTGATTGAACAGGTTATTAAATGGAATAAATTGAAAAACAACGAAGATATTTGCTTTGGAAGTAAAAACTGTGGAAACTTTTTCCCTTTAGGTAAAGATGTTTTATTCAAAATTTCATTTTACTAAGATTTTCTATAGTTTTTAAAATATGAGAAAGTTTTTGCATAAACAGATATTTTATCAAAAATGCAGACTGTAGGTTATTTATCAGAGGTAAAATAAAACAGTTGAGGTGGTGTTTCGTTTCTTTCGCTTAAGTACCTCACAAAACTTTTCTTAATTAAAGGAACATGAAATAACATATAAATTCATAAAACCAAATTCTTAAGCAGATTAAAGCTAGACCTAACTACTTTGACTAAACTTGGTAAAATGCTTTTGAAGGGTTTTCTAAGAACCAATCAATCTTTATTTTGATTTATTATTCAAAGAGTCATTAATTATTTCAACACCAGTTGCATGGTAATCATCATCAGCAGGGATCTGTGACGAACTTAGCAATATATGGAGCAGTCGGTAATAAATTGGCATTAATTGTTTATTTTGCCTCACTCAGATAGCTATAATTGTTTAACACTGTACTACTATATAACGCTGCTTGACGTACACTACTCGATTAGCTTTTGGCAAAATTAAGGACTATAGCTATTTGATAAAGCAGTCAAAGAACGGAAACGAAAACACGTAGCATATGAATTTCTTTTGCTTTTTCATTACTTCCGTCAATACGGTAAAAGTTTTTTTATTGTTTTCCTTTTTGCTATGTCGGGCTATTAGCATTACCTTATATACCTTCCTCCATCCATCCTTGCCTCCTCACGCATTATCACCCAAGAAACTGACTAGTCCTTTCCATAGGCATTGCTTTTCAATTTGCTTTGATATAATTTTTCCTTTTCCGTTCTTTTTATTTTATGAGTTCCTAACTGTTCGTTAGGGGAAAGCTTAATTCTTCATAATAATGTTGGTCACGTTTTTCAAATAGAGCGGGAAAACAAAATGTTGTGAAAACTTTTTCGTTCGTTTTGCATTCGTAGTCGTCGCACTCGCCGAAGTTTTTCCTTTGTTTGGATTTCTACTGAATTTTTTTCACGTTCTGTTGTAACAAGAAAAGAAAATAAAAATATTAAAAAATTCAATTTATGTGAATGAAAACACTGCAATTTTCTACGGAAAATAACAACAACCACAGCTAGAAGTTACACAACTCCCTGGTGAATATTTATCGTAATATGTGTGAGACTGCATTTTCTCAACTTTCGACCCCTGTCTGTCTGTCTGTTACTGCCAGCAAATAATCAATGGAACTCACGTATTTCTTGTCCAAACAATTCAACAACTGGCAAAATATACAATAAAGTTAAGTAAAACAACAAACGAAAATTGCCAACATTGCAGATAATCACAAATGTATAAAATAATAACAGCAGTTCGTATAAACGTATACATTAAAGGTGCAATAATGACTGATTAGGGTAAGAATATTGGATTTTGATTGCGTTCAAATCAAAAGCAGAACAATATCTTTTATAATCCCGAAACATTATGGTGTACTTAAAGTAGAGTTGCCAGATTTAAAATAGGAGTACATTAAGAACAATGTTATCCGAAAAAAACAATACAATTTTTATTTACAGCATCTAATTCACTATATTGATGTTTATTTTGATGTTGAAGATTATGTTGATGAACATTTTCATCAATTTGCATGCTGGTGTTGATCTTCGCTGGTTATCGAACGTAAATATCGAATGTCAAATTTCTGTTGTGAGCAGTGAGAGCCCAAACAGAATCAAAAATCTTTGCGGTTTACGATATCGCAATCCAATAGAATACATGAAAATATATGAACCCGTCCAGAATGAAATCGCAGGTCAACAGCCGCAACGATTAATCGCAGACTTTGAGCCCGACAAGAATCAAAATTCGTAACGACCGACGATGTAGAACACACAACAGAACACACGCAAGTTAATGAAGACGTCAAAAATGAAATTGTTGAGCAAGAGTCGCGGCGACTTTTCGCTAGAATAAAATTGAATAGAATCTATTCTATTTTTTCTCTAACGACCGACGATTTCCTCTCTGAGTACAATTAGTGCTGCCATATTTTGCAAGCAATTGGGTATTTTCAGAGAATTTTCATAGTTTTTGCTATGTTCTCATGTTTCTTTTTTGTTTCTGTTTCACTTACACAACAACAAAAACAAAGCTGCTAACAAAACTATGCTATATAAAAGCAACCCTGCATCGTCAGTCGTAATCGCTTTCATTCTGGACGGGTTCTCTGCGTCTCTGGCGACTAGAGAGGATCGCCGGTCGTAACGACTTTTGATTCTGTTCGGGCTCTAACTCTGACAAAAATTTTGTTGCGGCTCAAGTTTTCAGTCAAATAGAATTTTACTTTTGATAATATTATACCACAGAGAGTATATAATACAGAGCTCCCAGTTCGACTTCGAATACGATTTAATTCAAGTTTCATTGTACAAGCGTCCTGAAGATAGAAAAAAAATTATTATGCTTTGCTTCAACGTTCGTTTTGATGCTCCCTATACTTTTCTATAGGTGCGCATGATACAACTGCTGAGGCAAAAGCATAACTCTTTTTGTTTTATTCTTCTATTTTCCTAACGCTTGTACAACGTAAATTGAGTAAACTATGAACTGGCACCTCTGAATAATATAATCTCTGTGGTTTAACTTACTTACTTACTTAGTTGGCGCTACAACCGTATGTCGGTCTTGGCCTCATCTAAGAATTTGCGCCAACCATTTCTGTCTTTCGCTTGCTGGCGCCAGTTGGGAATTCCAAGTTTCGTCAGGTTGTCCTCTACTTGGTCTTTCCAAGGAAGATACGGTCGTTCCCTTCTGAGTTGACCGCCGCTGGGTATCGAATCGAATGTTTTCTTCACTGGAGCATCGTCTTTCATGCGCTGAACATGACCAAGCCAGCAAAGCCGCTCGATTTTAATGCGCTTGACTATGTCGATGTCAGCGTACAGCTCATACAGTTCATCATTCCACCGTATTCGGTACTCACCATTGACGCAGATTGGTCCGTAGATCTTATGAAGAATCTTTCTCTCGAATGCTCCTAAAGTCTTTTCATCTAAAATGCTCAGGGTCCAGGTTCATGATGCATAAAGTAGGACGGGCATGATGAGCGATTTATAGAGTGTGATTTTCGTTCGTCGAGAGAGGGCTCTGCTTCTTAATTGCCTACTGAGGCCAAAGTAACACCTGTTGGCAAGAGTTATTCTTCGTTTGATGTCGTTGGTTGAGTTAGTGCTGGATCCCAGATAAACGAAGTTATTCACAATCTCGAAGGAGGTATTGTCAACGGTAACGTGGGTTCCAAGACGCTGGGACTGTTTGTTTGTTGACACCAAGTATTTCGTCTTATCTGCATTCACTGCCAGACCCATTCGACTTGACTCTCTTTCTAATAATCTGGAAAATGCTGCACTGACTTCGTGCGTATTATGGCCAATGATATCGATGTCATCAGCATACGCAAACAGCATAACACTCTTGTAGAGTATTGTGCCACTACGTCTTAGATCAGCAGCTCGGATGATCTTTTCCATCATTAGGTTGAAAAAGTCGCACGATACAGAATCACCTTGTCTGAAACCTCGTTTGGTAATAAATGGTGGGGAGAAGTCCTTCCCGATTTTAACTGCGCTGCTGGTGTTGCTCAGTGTCATCCTGCAAAATCGTATTAGTTTTGCAGGAATACCAAATTCGGACATGGTGGAGTACTGGTGCTTCCTTATTGGGCTGTCGAAGGCGGCTTTGTAGTCGACAAAAAGATGGTGGGCTTCGACTTGTTTTTCTTGAGTCTTCTTCAAGATTTGTCGTAGCGTGAAAATCTGGTCGATGATGGACTTTTCAGGTCTGAAGCCACACTGATAAGGTTCGATCAGTTCGTTTAAAATGGGCTTCAATCTTTCACATAAAACGCTCGACGGGACCTTATATGCAATATTAAGAAGGCTTATCCCACTGTAATTGGCACAGATAGTGGGATCGCCTTTCTTGTGGATTGGGCAGAGCACACAAAGATTCCAATCGTTCGGAATGCATTCTTCCGACCATATTCTGCATAGAAGCTCGTGAATGCATTTAAGTAGAGCTTCACATCCGTTCTTAAACAGCTCAGCAGGTAAGCCATCAGCTCCCGCGGCTTTGTTATTTTTAAGCCGAGCTATAGCTGTCAGAACTTCATCATAGTCGGGCAGCGGAACCTCGACGCTGTCATCCGAAATTGGGGTTTCCGGAATATCATCTCTATTGGCGGGATTGTTGTCAGCGTCGCCATTTAGAAGCTTAGAGAAGTGTTCCCTCCATAACGTTAGTGTACTCTGAACATCTGTCACTAGATTCGCATTTTCATCCTTGCAGGAAGAGGCCCCGGTTTTACAACCATCGGCAAAGCGTCTTATTTTTTGGAAAAATTTTCAGGCCTCATTCCTGTCACCATACATCTCAATCTTCTCCTGCTCGCGCTTTTCTGTCTCTCTTTTTTTGCGCCTGAAAATACGTCTCTCTTCCCTCCTCTTTTCTTTGTATTGCTCCTTAGCAGCGCGCGTTACAACCGACTGCAGGGTGGCGTCGCGACACTCCTGGTCGTACCACTGGTTTCGGCGAGGGCGTTGGTAGCCAATCACCTCTTCATCAGCCGCACGCACTCTCTGTGGTTTTACTTTTATTAAATTTGTTAAAACTGTTAGTATTTTGGAATTGTTTTTGTTCATTTGATGCAGGTTTAAGGTGGTGAGCAACAAATTGCAGTAAGTAAGAAAGTTTTGTTGATGGAGGCAAGACCTCTTATTGCTAAGTGCAATTGTTCAATCGACAAAGAAACGGGATGAACTCACGTGGAATTAAATTGCTTAGGACCTCCAGTTAAAACAACAAAAAAGTTAATTAAATTAGCTTAATTCGTCTATATCTGTAGAAAAAAAATTTAAGCTTTATTTATTTACTTTATTAAATTAAATCTATTGGTACGATCCCTAAAAACCGCAGCACCGTTGTCAATTTTTATATGCTTGGAATTGATTTTCCTCTTGCTTTGCGCATAGTTTCAGAAGTTCTTCTGTAGTGGTCATCAAGTCCACAAACACCTACTTGGACAGGCAGAAGTTCTGTACAAACGTGCAAGCAAATTTTCGAAATGTTGAAGATGTCAAAACTTTATTGAAAGGCTGCGTGAAAGTGGTGCAATTCATTTTCAAAGGATAGAAAGCGTCCCTCAAATTGTTTTTTACTCCTGCCCAATTCCATTAAGCTTTCATTCTCTTTAAACGAATCGTCGAACCAAAATTTCATTAATATAATAACTATTTTCATCTTATTTTTTCACTTAATTCTAAAACAAATCGTACTTATTTTCAAAATGACAATCAGGGGCCGAATTACAGCATCCATGATCGAGCAAAATTGTACAAGATTGATAGGCACTTTTCTCGTCATGCCCTTCGTAATTTTGCTCGATCACGGATGCTGTAATTCGGCCCCAGTTGATAGAGATATACTATCGTGACCTGTACAAATTCACAATAGCGCGATTTTTTGTCGAAAGCACGTCATAACACCAATTGAATGATTCGTTCAATTAGGCCTAACGACTACAGTCGAAGATCGAACGCAGCTCATAACTACACTACTAAACAAGGCTTTCCACAACAAATGGCAATAACATTTTCTATAGTAAAATTTTCCGTAGAATTCGAATATTAAAATGATTTTTTTTTATTGGCCCCAATTTAAAATTAAATGGCAAAATTTAAAAAAAATCCACTTTTGACAGCAATAGAATACATAAATATGTATAAAAACATAAATTTTAAAATATTTGTACATTGTAGAGAAAAGTCACACAAAAATTTTAAGGCATAAAGCGTGCCAATAGTTTTAGTGATATGGCTGTTATGATCGAATATGTTTGAAAAAATTCTTTTTAACGATGGGTCAAGTAGATTTTGCGGTATCGTGTTCACCGACTTCAAAACTATTGTTTATCAGAAAATCGATTTAAAGTTTTTTTTTTATCGAAAATCAAAAATAAAAAATCGATAAAAGGGTATAATTTTTTTATTCCTACCCAGAATCATAAATTCCAGCTCCGTACAGTACAACGCTGTCATTTCGGATGTCCAATGCATTTCTGCCTGCGTTGCATTTTACCCTCATTACTTGCACTTGTAGCTTATTCGTCCGCTATGGTTATTCGTAATTCGTCAAATGTGCGCGCTCATTGGTGAACAATTGAGCCTGTAGAGATGCCCATTTCATTAAAAAATGACAATAAGGCGAAAGATCCTTCATTGAAAACGCATGCTGCAACATTTGCTCAATTTCAACAATGATTGCAGTACCTCCCACTGATTTTGGAGAGATTTTCCAAACAAGTTGATTGAAACTCTCGTTGTTATTCTGCGTGAAACCTTCTTGCTCAAATTTTCGTAGGTTAGCTTTATGGCTTCTGTATGATCTGAAAGAAGGGCACAGTAGCTGTGTTTGAATGAATACAGTGTGTTTGCTGCTGCCGCTTTTTGTCATTTACATGAGTCCTCACCGCTCGGGCATTTGTCGTGCTGTGGTTTCTCGTGTGTTGAGCAATAATGAAAATATGTTGCCCAAATTGCATTCTTCATTTTTTCTACACAATCGTGATTGCGTCGGATGGCCACTCCATAATATACGGTGAATTTGTCGACCATTTTTGCAGTGAGTTTTCCTTTTCCAGAGAGACTTTTCTTTTTAACCCTTTCGGCATATATGTTGCCATACGGCAACAATTCTTTCAACGCCATCTAAAATATAGTAAATGCAACTTTTTTGGTTTGTGTATATGATAAATATGTCTAGGCGTGTTTTATGGTCGTTAACCGATGTTGTTGACTATTTCCGTTCAAACAGGTGCTTGGAACTTTAAAATTTTAATAAGCCATTTTTGCAGAATTGATACATGTGGAATTGATACATTGGAACTTTTTCGCTAAAAAACCTCAAAATAAATGTTTACTGACACACATTTTTAAAGTTACTTACTATTCTAAGAATTTTATGTGCAGAAAAATTGGTAATTATTTATGTTTTGTATTGTTGTTTCTGGCTGTTACCATAAGGCAACATAGACTCCCAAAGGGAAATTTTTTTTATCAGAATTTGTTGCCGTATGGTAACAATTTATGAATAATATTAATTTTTGCTAAAAGATACACATTTTAAACTTAGTTTTCACCACAAATTAAAAATGGCGTTGGATAAAAATATGAAGAAATTTAACGAAAATAAATGTTCAAACATTTTGACCAACTTTGATGTGTCGTATGTGTCGAGTAACGAATGCACTGATGACGAGTGCGATCTTTTGGAAATACTGAAAAATATTCGTAATGAATGTGAAGAACAAAATCAAGTGGAGTTGATTTAATATAAAACCTTAAATAACAAAAATCATTATAAAAAAACACCCCTGCAGATTGCTGCTGCTGCATCAAATAATGAAGTTGCTCCTGATGATATTGATATCGAGTGCGAAATCTCAGAGATAAAAAGCAATCATCCTCGCAGGGAATTCATTTGGAAAAAAGTACCATGAATTACACATGATCGTGTATTTATCCAACAAAATATTGAATGCTGTACAACTATCCCTTCACCATTTATATACTTTAATAAATACATCACCGATGATCTTATCAAATCTATAGTGTAAAATACAAACAGGAAGGCATTGACGAAAACTGGCTCATGTTTGAGTCTTAGGGATGCTGAGCTTTATAAATTTATTGGTATGTTGATTCTTATGGGTTCCCTTAACTTTCCAAGAACAAAAATGTACTGGCGCAGAGAGACAGAGATACCTGGGATAAAAGAATCTATGCCAATTAAACGCTTCTATAGCATTCGAAATGCTCTTTGCTTCAATTATGAAAAAACAGCAGATGTTTTGTGCAAATTTAAACCAGTGATTGACGCAATTTCTAAACGGTGTTGCGAAATTCCCCGTGGAGAGTTTCTTTCGGTAGATGAGATGATGGTGGCTTTTAAGGGGCGTACTTCGTTGAAGCCGTATATGCCAAGAAAACCAAATAAGTGGGGCATTAAAATATTTGTTCTATGTGAATCTGATGGCGTTGTTCTAGACTTTGAAATATATACTGGAAAAGGCATTAAAATAGGACAAGAAAATCTGGGCTTTTGCTCAGATATTGTGGTAAGACTCACTGAAACTATACCAAGAGGATTAAATCATAAAATTTTTTCGACAACGTCTTTACAACGATGCCATTGATGCATTATCTGCGCGAACATGGTATTTGGGCTACTGGCACTATGCGTCAGAACAGAACGCACAAAGCTCTATTAAAATCGGATAAAGAGCTAAAAAAAGAGAAAAGAGGAGCAAATGATCACAGGGTTTCAAATGATATTTGCCTAGTTAAGTGGCATGATAACGGTACTGTTCTTGCAGCATCTACCATTTATGGGATCGAACCGTGCCACGATGTCAAAAGATTTAGCGTTCAACAAAAAAAAATTGTTCAGATCTCGAAGCCATTCATAATCAAGCAATATAACAAACACATGGGAGGGGTCGACAAAATGGACTTTTTAATTTCACTGTATCGCTAAAAAGTAATAAGTGGACGGTGAAGCTATGGGAGCACTTTATCGATCTGGCCGTGTGCAATTCGTGGCTTGAATATAAAAAGATTGCGGGGTTGCCAACAAAACGTCGCAGACCATTAACCTCTACTCAAGCTGAGGAACATAATTTCCAACCAGTAAAGGCCAAACATAAAAGAAAACCGTTAGATGCCGTGCTAACGATCATTGGCCAAACTATTCCGCAAAAAGGGGTCGCTGTAAATGTCCAGACTGGAAAAGTACGTTACGATACGAGTGTACAAAGTGTCAAGTGCATCTGTGTCTTCCATCGTCTAACAACAACTGCTTCTTCAACTACCACCAGAAATAATTGCGACATGGTTCTTACAAGTATTTTTTATGAGATTTTTTTATGAATTCTGCTTTTGTGTTTCTTTTTAATAAATACAATTGATATATTTTTGTCAAAACATAAATATTTTACAAGAATTACCTATGTTATTGCTATATTGTAAGCAGTGTTTATAAGCAATTCATATATTACCTCTGGGTTTATTTGTTGCCATATGGCAACAATTAGTATCTTCGTTCCTAGGATAGGTAGAGAAATTTTTATTACAGATGTTTGCACAGTGGGTCATCAGGAGTACTTGTACAAGTTCTCAGAATTTTGCTTTGCGTAAGGAAGATTTTGCTCCGAAAGGGTTTATTGATTTTCGAGCAATTCCATATGAAAACGATCAAAATTGGCAAATTTTTGGACGACCCCTCTCCGATTTTAAAATAAATAGTCTCAATCGATTGCCCAGCAAAAAATAATGTACCTACATATTTTCTTTTTTTTAATAGTGACTGGTTTAGTGGTGGTGTACACCACTGTCATGTGAGAAAATTGAAGAATTCTTCATAAGGGACCTCATTGAAAGTTGTTTTAAAAAAAAAATACTAAAGCGATCGCAACGAGTGATAGCTCGTTGGAAAGGTATTGAATCAGGCTTTAATTGAAAAATAAAATTTTCTTAATTTTTTTCAGAAATTTACCTTTTTTCCCATGAAAATTAAATTTTCCCATGAAAATGAAATTTTCCGAATTTCCACAGAAGCTCCTAAATTTTCCGGCTAATTTTATTTTTTTTGGATTCCTCATAATTTTTGCTTTAAGAATCAGCAATAAAAAAATGGGCCCCGACTCCTTGTTTGGACAGGAGAAGAGCATTTAAGAGACCAAAGTAAGAGAGTAAAGTAAAGAGTACCAAAAAATAAATATAAATACTTCACACACACTGAGTCAAATTTCAGTTGAATACTAAACGTGAAAGTGTTAAAGTGTTTTTTTTTAAAGTAAAGAGTGAAGCTGTAAAGACAATTTAAAGTAAAATGAATAAATTTTGCTGCAATCCGTTTAACAAGAGTGGACATCGTTCGAAAAAGATAAAAGTATTAAAATTAACTGGTGTTTCGAAGCGATACATGAATGAATTAAATATACAATACGGTGAAGAAGCAGAATTCATTTGCCCCAAGTGTAAAATCGATTTGTCTCAACAAGCAAATGCATTGAAACAAATGCAACCACAATCCGAGAGTGAAATGACAATTGAACAAAATGTTTCATCTGATAGTGAGGCAGACATTCCGATGGTCAATATGTCTTTGAGTCCTTTGAATGAGGCTATTACCACTTTCGGTGAAACGCCTATTAGAAAAAGAAAGTTGCGAAGTGAAAAATACAGGAAAGAGAAAAAAGGCAAGGTTATGAGTGCAATCGCGACAATATTTGATGAAGGCTATGATAACGAATGCAGTCAAGTAGATGACGTTGATGACGGCAAACAAATGATTGAGCAGTTGAAAAGAAAATTCAATTTAGCGACCACTTTTCCGGAGAAATATCTCATTTTATCTGTGCTGCCTCAATCATGGTCTATACGCAAGATTTCTGAACAGTTTCAAACATCTTTTTACATCGCGAGAAGAAGCAAAGAATTAGTTCGACAGAAGGGCATATTGGCGACTCCCACCAAGAAATTTGACTCAAGGACCCTCAGCGAAGCAACGGTGAAATTGATTCAAGATTTTTACTGCAATGATGACAACAGCCGCGCCTGCCCAGGTACACGTGACTATGTTATCACACGTGATGATGGAGAAAAAATACACAAGCAGCGCAGATTATTATTATGTAATCTATCCGAAGCATACCATCAGTTCAAAGAGAAATACCCAGCAGAAAAAGTGGGATTTTCTAAGTTTGCCATCCTACGACCAAAAGAATGCGTGCTGGCATTAGACAGGCACGGAACGCATTCAGTCTGCGTTTGCATGTTTCATCAAAACATCAAACTAATATTCTTTCCATGCAAGAAATTGAAAGTATTTCACGGTGAAATTGAAACATATAGGGACCTCCTGTCGAAGTCGTTGTGCGCATACCCCACAGAAAATTGTCATCTGTCCAAATGCAACAATTGTCCGAAGATTGACGAGCTAGAGCAATATTTGGCGGAAAAGTTTGAACAGCTGTTAATTCAGGAGGTGCATTTCAAACAGTGGATAATTAGCAGCGGCAGATGTTCCCTTGAGACCGTGGTAAAGCAGATTCCGGAATTCATCGAGGAATTCGGATTCAAGTTGAATGAACTGAAGGCGCACCATTTCATATCCGAGATGCAATCGAAATTTCTAAAGGAAAGTAAGGAGAAATTAGCCCAAAATGAATTCATTGTGATAAGCGACTTTGCCGAGAATTACACTTTTCTCATTCAGGATGAAATTCAGGCTTATCACTGGGCAAACGACCAGTGCACGGTGCATCCTTTTTGCATTTATTTCAAAAACGAAGATAACGAACTACAGACCGTAAGCCTTGTTGTTGTCGCGGAGAGTTTAGCTCATAATTATGTGTCCGTTTATTTATTTCAAATGAAACTGTTTGAATTCTTAAGATCAAAATTCGATGCAATCGACAAAGTAACGTTTTTCTCAGACGGCGCGGCTTCTCAGTACAAGAATAAAAACAATTTTTACAATCTTTGCATAATTGAAGAAGAACAAAACTGCAAGGTCGAGTGGCACTTTTTTGCGACGTCCCACGGTAAGGGCCCATGCGATGCGTTAGGGGGAACCCTAAAACGCATGGCGACTAAGGCAAGTTTGCAAAGGCCATACACTGACCAGATCTTAAATGTACAACATTTGTTTTCGTGGATTCAAAGCAAGGAAATTGCCATTAACACAGTTTTATGCACTCAAAAAGAACACGATGCCATGGAGCGACGAATTCAAAACAGATATAATAATGTCAAAACTATAACTGGAACGCAAAAGTTTCATTGCTTCGTACCAAATATTTCTGATATGTCAATTAATGTAAAGTGGTACTCTTCGTCTGCCGACGTGCTAAATTTAAAGTTACTTTAATTTTATAATGATGCCAAGACAATTGAAACTTTTAATAAATATTGTAATTAAGTATAAGCAGCAAAATAAGAAAGATTTCTTCTTCATAAATGTATTTTTAACTGTAAAATAATTTTTAAAATGTATTTTTAATAATAAAATAAAATAATGTTAAATAATTAAAAATAATTCAATTATAAAAAATATAAAAACAACGAGAACAAGGTGGTCTCTTAAATGCTCTTCTCCTGTCCAAACAAGGAGTCGGGGCCCATTTTTTTATTGCTGATTCTTAAAGCAAAAATTATGAGGAATCCAAAAAAAATAAAATTAGCGGGAAAATTTAGGAGCTTCTGTGGAAATTTGGAAAATTTAATTTTCATGGGAAAATTTAATTTTCATGGGAAAATTTAATTTTCATGGGAAAAAAGGTAAATTTCTGAGAAAAATTAGGAAAATTTTATATTTCAATTAAAGCCTGATTCAATACCTTTCCAACGAGCTATCACTCGTTGCGATCGCTTTAGTATTTTTTTTTTAAAACAACTTTCAATGAGGTCCCTTATGAAGAATTCTTCAATTTTGTCACATGACAGTGGTGTACACCACCACTAAACCAGTCACTATTAAAAAAAAAAAAAATGTAGGTACATTTTTTTTTGCTGGGTAATCGATTGAGACTATTTATTTTAAAATCGGAGAGGGGTCGTCCAAAAGGTGATCGCTTTCATATGGAATTGCTCTTTCTTGATTTAGTTTCACTATCGACCTCAGTTGTTTTTACTAATTCACGTAAACGAGTGCCCATTCTTTTCTGAACGAGTGTCGAATGCATTCTTTCTTATTTATAGTGAAATCTTCACCATATGGTTTAGCATTTACTAAACCACTGTAGGTTTTGGAGTCGCCATCTCCTATATAATTTTTTACATTACTCCAAAATTTTCCAAAGAGCGATTGAACATCAGTACGATGGCGTCTACTTTCATGTTGTCTGATGAACCAACATGACTTGCTTTGCAGTTTCCGCTGTTGACTTGTTTTTCGTGCCATTCTTCGAATTCGCCGATATCGACCTTATTTACCCAAGTTTTGCATTGGTGGCAGAAAGAACTTTTGACAAACACATTAAAAACTTTTCCCGAATAGTAGCCGATCAAAGAAGATTTCTTCCACGTTCCGCCGCCTCTTTTTCTTTTTTTACAGCAGCAGCAAAAAAAATCCGCAACATTTGCTACAGCCATATGCATCTTCTGTACATGGTTGTAATAGTTACTTTTTGATAAAAAAGACTCCTCTAATTCCATCAAACTGCAAAATTTATTGCATCCATATAAGCCAAGGCTAAAAATAATAATTTATTTCATAATGTGATTGCTTTGAATCTGTTTTCAGTCTTTAACTAGACGAAACATATCGAGGCTCTTTGCATTTTTCACATGTCACTTTAATTTTGAAGGCTAACACTTTCGATTGGCATGTGCGAAAACACATTTCCCCATCACAGTTTCTGCACTTCACTAATGTAAAAATAGTTGAAAACACTAAAAGGAAGTCTATCACTCTGTAATGTTCTTGCTCTGTACTTTCTGTAGTACTCAGTTTAATTTTTTTTTGTGCGATGCGCTGGACGCTTCCACATCATTATTTTCTCGTTGTCGGATTTTTATTTTGTTCGGTCTACTTAAAATTTTACCAATTTTCTGCCGATCTTGGCATTTTTGCAAATAAATAAATATACCACGACACAAGACCGAAAAGAAATAAAAATGGAAAACTACGATACAATTTTAGCGTCTCTGTACACAACCACTCGGAAGAAAGTGTACCTGGTAACTGATTCATATACGATCTACACTAAATATATAATTTATATTAATGTGTTCTTATGTGGTTTTATCAGTGAAGTCCAAAATTGTCAAATGTAGTCGAAATGTACTTATAAGATTCTTTAAAATAAGTCCAGTTTCAATAAAAAGCTAGCTACTTTTTCTGTTCTTTTTTTAACATTATCAATAATGACCACGACGAATATTTTCATTAACTTGACCTGTCTCAAATCATTAAGATTTGACAGCTTAGCCACGTGTTACGAGCTTTTAAAATAGAATGCAAGACATCAGTGTTGCGTATGAACAATGGTTTTATTAGCGAGTTACTCATTCGGACGTAAAAAATTTTTATTGCAACTCAAACAATCATAAAAGAAGAGAGTGCACACTCACATATGAACACACACACTAACACGAGCACAAGGTGATAAAAATCACAACAGATGGCGTTTATATCCGGTCAACCATTGGAATGATAAAGTTTGGCAAAAATGGCAGAATGCCTCAAGTAAAAGCAAGAAATAGCATGAAATGAGAAAAGGCAAACATAGCCAAACAACGGCAGTAAAAGCGACAAAAAAGCAAAAACAACAACAACAATCACTATACTTTGGACGTAATAATGTTATTTCACTAAAAAAATGTTAGTTGAACTTGGTTATAATTCGCACTCTAAATACAATATTACGCAAGAACAATAAAAACAATATCAACACTACACACAGAAAAAATATGTAACATAATTTAAAAAAATCTTCGAAATTCGATAAAACAAGACCGAATAAACGGCTTAGCCACAATATCGGTTGAATATGAAATTGCAAATTCAATTCAATATGATAAAATTATCGAAGATTTGGCATTTTCCATAGCACGAAAAGGTACCTTCTTCGAAAAATTTTCAAATATCGCATCATTATAACATGTCCATACTTTTCATCAACTATAACACAAAACAATTTGAATACACAAAATTTTCATTTCGTACACAAACTGTTTTTGATTTTCACAAGTCATTATTTATATTCGACTGAACCGAAATAAAAATACCCCCACGTCTTTATTTTAGTTTATTTGATGACTTGAATGTTGTTTTATTTTGATGAAGTCACTTTTGTAAGTCGTGGGTTTTATCCAAATATTTTAGATTTAAAACTCAGAGTCCTTTTTATTTATTAAAGCTTAAGTGCGCAATATCAAGTTTAAACATAAATTTTTTTGAAACTTATAAATATTTTACTTTTATGATGACGTTACTTTTTAGACGGCAGATGGGCGGAATTTTCACTTTTTTTACCAATCTTCTGGCATCGAGTACATTATAGTAAAGATTCAAACTTATTTGCAAAATTTGAAGATAGTGTACTCAATTTTGAGGAGTTTAGGAAGATTTTTCACTTTTTCATACAGTCACATTGTATGAGAGGTAGACGTGGTTTTCATTCGATTTTTACAAATTTCATGCTCAAAGTCATATTAAGGGTTAAAGCTTATGTGCAAACTTTTAAGTCATTAGAAAAATTTTTGTGGAATTTAAAAAATTTTTACCTTTTTGGCAAAGTACCTTTGTATGGTAGGTAGGCGTGGTTTTCTTCCAATGTCTGCCATGCAAGCTGCGTACACTCTATCATTTTGCGAGTTGTGGCTTGCTTGCAAAAAGAAGAGTTTTTCGTCGGAAAATATGATACTGCAGCCTGCGTGCCGGCGAAGGATTTCTGCCATTATTTCCTTTTGCATTATTATTATTATTGACAAAACTTTTGAAATGCAATAAGCAACAATTAATGCCAGAGTCATAAAAAAGCAACATATGTTTTCCAGTGTTGCTTCTTTTTGTGTTATTGGTATTAATATAGGTGCGACAGTTACTTTGATTCACGCTGTATATTGATGTATCTAAAATTACTGCTGTTATCGTGACCACAGATGGACGTACAAACAGACAGAAGGAAATGGCTAAATCGACTCAGGAGGTGATGTGTGTATATACTTTTCTATACCTGCCACGCCTCCTTATCGGCGTAACAAACGGAGTGACAAAGTTTATATACCCCTAACTTATATGAAATAAGAACCCGCATAAATTTAGGGTATGAGAATTTTCGGGGCGCATGATCATACTCGAATGGGGTAAAGCTTTAGGTTAGGCGCCAGATAGATGGCATGCCCCTGTCTTTAAATTTGTTATTTTATCTTATGCTGTGGTCACTTGGCCAAAAAAAAAGAATAAAGTGCCCATTAGGCATTTGCGCTAACCCTAAATGTTTCTTGTGTTTTTATAGTTTTGTTTCTCGTGATGTGATTGCTAAAAAATTCCAAAATTAGGTGATATATGCCATATAAACGGTGCATTTTTCAAGGTCATGCAAAGTCTATCAAAGGTAGGGAGGGTTAGAGTAAATTAATCATGGGCACATTATGTTTTAGCCCAAGTGACTACAGAATAAGATAAAATTGAAAATTTAAAGGTATGTGCATTTCATCAACCTTATCCCTTACCAAACAAAGCACAACAAATAAAATACCATAACCTCAACTATTATGGTGTTTGTGCGTGTAAATGTCAAAACTTTGTGTTTAATACGTTCACAAGTAAAACTAATACAATCACAAACATGGCAGCAGGAAAAACTTTGCCGGTAAATGTTTAAGAGCGAAAACAACAACGCTAACAACAAACACAACAGTAAAAACATCATCATCACATGTTATGGCAACAGCAGCGTTGCTTACGTGACCGACAAGTTGTTGATTGAGTTTTGCGAAAAGTTCAAATTTGATTTTATACAAGTTTGCTTGTGTACAAACTAGTATTGCCATATGTCCCGAATTTCAATGATTGTCCCGTACTTTGCATGATATTTAAAATGTTCTGCCAGGACAAGATTGGATCCGTATTTTTGAGAATTTTATACAATATCTTAGATTAAAAATACGCCTCCACATCAGCTGGTGATTTTAGAAAGTGGTAGAAGGAAATAATAGTTTCAATAATACTTAAATTTCATACAAAATTATGTGTGTAACATAACAATGGTATTCACTACATTATTTAAGCCCTATTAACTATTTCAACTTAACAAATTTGTTAAGTCCAGTCAAAATTTTGTGTGGGAATAGACTTAGCAGATTATTAGCAAGTTAACAAGCTGAGCACCGTGTTTTTGTTTAGCAGATACCATTTGTTAAGTCGCAAATGTAAAACTTATTGAGTGTAGTGATGAATCGTTTTGAGAATGAGTACCAAACTATTTTTAATTTGCAGTTTCAAAGTCTAAAAACTGCCTTTTATTAATGAAGAAATATGAATTTTGTAATTGGGTTGGTAGAGACTTTAGAAATTTAAAAGTTTCTGAGTCGCAAATGTATCAAAAGTGTAATATTAAAATTAAAATACAGTTTTGATTACTGAGTACTAGTTACACTAGTTATCAAAAACACAGATATTTTGCTGTATAAGTCTGTCAGCTGATTTTGACATATCAGCTTAGCTCTTGATTGTGTAAAATATGTTAGCAGATGCGTTCACATCAACTGCTTAGTGCCTTCATCAAAAGATGATCCAGCCTTAGTGATCTTAGCTCATGTTCTTTTAAACCAATTTGAGTGTAAGTCTTGAAAGGTTACTAATTGAAGAAGAAAGGTTATGCGTATTTATCTTTCATATAAGAAATTTATATTGGACAGGTATCTTTGGAAATTTAAAAAAACGTTGCATGCAGCCCTGTAACTTATGCGAAAAAAGTAAAGAAAATCTTAAATTACCTTCGCATTACAATACGTTGCAAAAGTATTTTTCAGGTTTTGTATTTTATTAGAATAGTCTGAATCACTGCGCTCTTTTGGAATAGAATTTTTAATAGATAAGACGGAAACTGAATTTTTTGCAGGCATTTAATAAATTTTCCTAATTTTCGTTAAATTTTTAAAATAAGCAAAAAAAAATAAACCGATATGAAAAAACGATTTTATTATTCATGCCGGTCTAGATATAGAATAAATCTCAGACATCGTTTAAATTATTGTTTCTTCTTCGATGTGTGTCGGTTAAAGTTTTTCGTATGAAAATATCATGAAAAGTCTTAAAGTTATTGTAAAAGAGTAGAAAGAATAAGGCGCAGACGACCGCTGAAATGATTGACAAATTAACTATTCAGGTGGCTAGGTACATCATAGTACTCCGTTAATGTGCAGCGATGGGAAAACTATCTTTTCTTTCGGGACCAATGGTGACGTTGATGTACGGAAGCTCAAATGGACTCATATCAATGCATAACTACTATCGTAAATCAGTTTTGAGCTATGTACTGCATTCTTTAACTAAACTTGCTTTTTTCCCAATATTCATCCAATTTCAATAGAAATAGGAAAATTTATTTGAATAACTGCCAAAAATTATGTGTTCGTCCGATTTATTTGAGATTTATCGTAAAAAATGCTTAAAGGTTTAATTCATACAAATAAAGAGTAAAGTTTAAAAATATATTTTTGGAAAAAACAGTCACGCACTGTTAATTCAAGACTTTTTCGATTTTTTTCGCATAAAATCCAAGTTTGCAAGCTTAATTTTAGCAAATTGCGCCTATGTTTTCCATCTGATTTTCATTATAAAGTAGTTAAAGTATGCGCACAACATACCTCTTTAGTATGATTAGAGCCATTTTTAAATTGACCAATTAGGTCAGACGCTAGAGTCGCTCAGGCAACATAATCTTTTAATGAAAATAGCAAAAATTTCAAATGGAATTATCTCAAAAACGGCTTTGATGATTTTCAAATAGTTAAACCTTTTGGAATCAGCGTGCCAAATTCCATTAAAAAAAGTTATCAAGGCTGTTAGTGCGGAATGGCTGTTTGGTATAGCAATTAAGCAGTACTTAGCTAATTTTGCTGAATACCATTTTATAATAT
Organism: Dichetophora obliterata; assembly: GCA_963920525.1. Lineage (NCBI taxonomy): Eukaryota > Metazoa > Arthropoda > Insecta > Diptera > Sciomyzidae > Dichetophora > Dichetophora obliterata. The sequence goes on from OY986438.1 coordinate 109,308,024, forward strand.
AAGTTCTCTTTTTATAAAAAGTTTCAACTAATTAGCAAGAGTTCTACCATAATATCGAAAGACGATTACAAAAAATATAAATATTGTTTGGAAATATAATAAAATTTTTAAAGTACTTCTACTTCACAGATTTAACAACTATTTAAAAACTTTTCTTTTGTCCTTTCTGTATTCTTCAATTACAAATGTTTATGCACATTAAAAAATTAAATGTGTATTAAAAAACTTAAAAAAATAATACTTTATGAACAAATCCAAACTAACGTGTTCTAACGCAAATGCTTCTTAAAAGAACAAGTCCCAAATATAGGTGTGCTCTCGCAATAAAAACCAGCAAAATCAATAACAATTTTCTATTTATATTTGAATTGTACTACTTTTGTAAACAGAGACTAAAATTTTTCACTTCATTAAGAATTTCTTAAAATTTAAAAATCTTACTTTTTCGATACATCTGCTTTTACTTTTTAATGTGCTTTTATATAACTATATTAATAAATATTTTCTTTCTAATTTACAACGATCATAGTTTTCATTTATTTATTATGTTTATTCAAACATATTAAAGAAAAACTCATTCTATATATGATTTCATAAAAAAATCTCATTATTAAATTACAGAATAAAACTTAAATAAATAAAAAATGTAAATTTGTATAAAGGCGCAAAGTATTCAGAATTCATTTTTTTATAAAAATGTTATCTCGATGTTTTGTTTTTAATTTTTTTAACTTTTTGAATTGTTATTTTCTTTTTGAGTTGAAATATGAAAAATTATGGAAATATCTCGTTTATTTCCCAAGACATGAATTAGAAAAATTAGCATTACCAGTAGAAAAACTGATAATTTTTTACTCATAATGTGTTACAACAACTAAAAATCCAAAATTTTTCAAAATAAACTTGCGAATACGCACATTTTTTCATTGGTATATATTATAAGCAAGTTTTTTAACTATTTGTACGCTCTAAAAAACACGATAGTTTACTGAATTCACTGATGCCTTATATTGAAATAATATATACAAATTATAAATAAATACATGTTTATAATATATAGAAGTTGTTGACGATTTTTTAAAAGATTTGAACTATAGCGCCTTTTGGTATAAAAGATAGATCAAAAAGGCAAGCACAAAAATTCTGAATGTACCTGAAAAACTATTTGTGAATATTTTCAGGCCAAAAATATGAGCAGTTTAGGAGTTTTCGGCTGCTTTTCCGAATGCAGCGCCACTCACCGACTCCAATTTCAATAAATCAGAACTATTCAGGGATCCACTCACACAACACACACAATGCAACACACACGAAAAATTTCATCAAAATTGTTCCAGCCGTTAAGAAGGCATATCACATATACACGTACAGAAGAATTTTATGTACAATATAAAGATATGAGTTTTGAGGCACCTCTCAGAGACTTTTAAGAATATATACATTTTGTCAATATGGGTAACATCAAAAATTTGTGTATTAATAATGCAACAAAGTTTTTAAAAAATCATGTACAAATCTTTATGTTATTTGTCCATGTACAAATACGCGGACTAAGTTGTGGTTTTAGACCTATTCAGCCCTATCATGAATAATTTTTCACGCGGAATCGGATAAGGGAGTTTTCCTTTTTAAGATAAAGCTCAAGAACATTTTAATGCAAATTTACAAATTAGCATTAAAAATTTTCAAAATGATCTTGAGCTTAATCTGAAAAACGAAAACTTCCTTTCCACATTCCGCGTAAAAATTATTCATGATAGGGCCGATTGGTTCTTGACAAAATTTTCTTATCAGTCACAACACCAATTTGTTCAATTGCTTTGAACAAATTGAATCCCATTTTTTCGTACTTACGTAAATATTTCGAACTTGTCCCTTACCGCTGGAAAAAAATCTGGCAACACTTGTGCAAACCTTGTTTCGTACCATTACAAGAAAATATTGTTGTATAAATGTTATATGAAATACAAATAAGTACTGACACACTTCCTATCCTGTTGATGATGAAATAAAACCAGAAGAGTCAAACTTTAGATGACAACGAGATAAGTTTAGCGGAAATTATTTCTTTCCGTTCTAACAACAATAATTTTCATTTGTAAATTATTAGCCATATGGAACAAACTTGATACATAAAAATGTACTAATTATGTTTTTAATTACATTCAACGATGCATTTGTATCTTAAAAATTAATATTATAACATATTCGAAGGGTAAGTATTTTTCAAAAATGCAATGTAAATGTCTAGGTAAAGTTGGAACTAACCTTGGAAGAGTAGCGTCGTCTCCCCATCGTCATCTTGTGTAGTCGAACAAACTTAATAGGAATATGAAAATAAAGTTGTTATGTACGTGTAGATCGGCAAAGCTTGCTTTTATGAATGTTGTCTTAAACGGCTTTGAAGTCGTTGAAGAAGAAGGTGTTAATTTTATTGATTTAGACTGTAATGTTTTCAATGTCTTAGGATGCGCTCCAATGTAAGTGTTCACTCTATGTTAGAAATTATTGAAATATAGTAAAATTCAAACGCTGCTAAAAAAATTGTGTACTACTTAAGCTTAAATGTTGATATTGTATTAATATTAAGCATAGCAAATTGTTTTTGTATTTTTTTATTTTACAAAAAACATAAACATATGTTGTTTAGTGTTATTATAATTTTTTAGTGCTATTGCAAATTAACTACTCTTCTGTAACTAAAATTCAATATTTTTGAATTGAAATTTCTTTAGCCAAGTATACAGCAATACGGCGAACTGAAACGGGAGTAAAACCGAAGTAACGCAGTCCTAATGAAATGGAACTGAATGGTCTGAATGGTGTGAAATTTTTCGCAGCATACGACGAATATCTGTAAACTCATATGTTATAAGAAATATTCTGTTACGTGAAGTGAGCTTTTTAATTGTTAAGGGCCTATTCAAGTTTTTTAAGTAAAAAAACCCTGCAATAAAATTTGTTCTTAAAGCGACTGTTTATTTTAGGTAATTTTTATAACATTATAATTACATAAATTTTTGAATTTTTGGTTAACAAATACTTATAATTATAGCAGGAATCAGTTCGAAGTTTGATTGCGAAGGACGCAACAGATCTTCATAAAATTTTTACTGATAATTATGTGGATCTAATAAATAAAAAATTAGTTAAAATCCTTTGTTGTAATTTTTACGACTCGAGATGTTGCACTTTTATTCTTCATTTGGTACGGAAGGATAGCGAAAGGCGTGGCAAATTTTGATGAAATTTTTATTGATAGCACTGTACGACACCAAAAAATAACTGCAAAAACTCTAATGGTTTCTAATAACCACTGGTCCATTGGACATATTTTCCAAGGGATTTTTCTGGGTTAGCTCAAATAACCCATTTTTCAAGGTCACATTTTTTACTATGGGACCGTTGTTAGTTTTCTTTAACTCCCAAACTAAGTAAAATCTTGATTTGATCCCTTCAGTAAAATTTTTGTAATTTTAATGTCCTTTCAAATTAGGAAAAATATCGCCCCTTATATTCACCTTAAAAAAAGTAATATATCTCGGTAGCTCTGGCCGACATAAATAGTTTGAACAAACAAAATAGTCATCATCTTATATATAAATTCGCAGTACATCATAATAAAAAAACCTGTCCTTCTATCAAAAATCGTCATTGAAACTTTTCACCTTAACTCTACTGTTAGGTTGGGACCATTTGGTCCAAATTTAAGTACATTTATCTCAATATCTTTCGAACGGTAAAAGATATGGACTTGTAACTTCAGATAATGTATTATTTTTTTCAAACAATGCTATTTTCACAATTTCAAGTATATATCATAAAAGAAAAGGGAGAAAACTAAAAAGTTACATATATAGGTTAAGGAACCATTTGGTCCCTAGAGTATGTTTTATTGAAAAAGACAAAAAACATCTATGTTTTGTTGTTATGGAAAAAAAAAAACACATTTTAGGTAATAGTTGGAAAATTGATGTCACTACAAATGGAACACTCTGTTGCTCGGTTTTTTTTACATATATGTACACAAAACCAACAGCACAACCCAGTGGGCATTTTAGCGAGTGCTACGCAAAAAAAGGCATGCTAGCACTGCTATTATTGGCGTCAATACACCTTCCATGATCACTGCATTAATGAGTACTTCTGTAAGGCCTACCTTTTGAAGGACCTTATTCTTTTCATATTATTTTATATGAAAAAATTGACAAAAAAAATTCCAAAAAAATTTTTAAATACACAGAACAGTTTGTAAAAAAATTTAGATTTAAAAAAAAACAAAAAAAAATTTTTTTTTTTCCGAGTTGGGTCTCGAACCCGGGCTCCCGAAAACTAACACATTACATATTATATTATATGAAAATATTTATATGGAAAAACTCTAAGTCTTTTCTTATATTTTCGTATGAAGAAAATATATATAAAAAATTCAAAAAAAAAATTGAATAGTTTGTAAAAAAATTTAGATTTAAAAAAATAAAAAAAAATTTTTTTTTGTCCGAGTTGGGTCTCAAACCCGGGCTTCCGAAAGCGTACTTTCATTTGTATTGATGCAAAATAAGCAACTGATTCTTAACAACCAAGGTAGACGAGTGGGTAAGATGTCTAACCGCCGACTGAGAAGACCGTGGTTCAAATCTCAAATTGTTAGTCGTTTGCTATTTGAGGTTGATATTTTTATTGCTTTTCCTTCTAACGTGACTTCTCGAAAGAGTGCTTCTGGCAGGTCTCTTTTGAGCAAGGAGAGCGGAAGGCCTGACAAATTTTCCCATTTCATATAAAAAAGCAAGTGTAATTGTATATGAGTGCGGCTACTGGGAAACGGCACAAACAGTGTGAGTGTATGTGTGAGTACTTGAGCGTACGAAGAAGTTTTTTTTAATAATTATTAATTTAATGCATATTATTAATCATAATAGCTAAAACATATAAGTAAAGAATATTTTTGTATGAAAAATGCAATAAGGACCAAATAAATGGTTCGTTTACCTAAGATTTGGAAGGTTTTTCATTCTAACAGTAGGGTTAAATATTTCCAAAAAAATAAATTCAGAAATTGACAATAAATTTTAAATTTTAGAAAATTTAATTCTATTAATGCTTCCTTGTTCTGTCTTGTACTTGGCTTATTTTAATTTAGCCACACTGAGCTTAAGATATATTTAGCTAAAGCATTCGAAAACTGTGGATTTTTTACTATAGTTTTATTAAATTTCTTAACGATTCCTACCCAGTGAACCAAAACTATCTTTTTTGAATTCATTTATTTAGAAAAGTTTAAAAAACGAACCTTTTTTAGAAATGAGTAAAAAAAAAGGATTATCAACTGTACTTCTTTTTTTGTTCGGAAACGAGTTACAAAAATAACTATTGAAAAGTTATTTTTTGACACTCAGAAATGAACCATTTTGAATTCATTCGCCGGACTGAATTAACTCTCAAAAACTACCGTTATTTGTTCGAAACCGAGTTAATAGCATAATCGCGAATAATGTTGTAAATTTTTTTAGTGTTTATTTTTTTTTGCGAATACCTGTTAAAATCACTCTCTTATATTATATACAAACAGAACTGAGTAAGCAGTTGAGCAAGCATAAAGGCATAAAGACGAATTCAAAAATCAGCTTAAAGTTGATAAGGCTTATTTCCAAGTGTGCCTCTAAATTGACCAACTTCTAACCAAAATTTTGCGGTTCTATCATAGGAAACTTTTTCATATTGTTAATTTAAGGGCTGCAAAAAAATTTTTTTTTTTACTAACAATCAAAAGACACTAAAAGCACTAGACTCAAACTGAAAACGCACCGGCCTTGGTGCTTTTTCATTTAGTTCTTTTTTTAAAAAAACTCTTATTGCAACATCACAAACCACTAGATCTAGTGCTAAAAGCACTGACTTTGCAACAGTAATTATATGCATAAAGTTTACGTTTCTGCTAGCAGGTCAAATTTTCCGATGAAAAAAATGGAAGCTTGATGGACTAGAGGGCTCACACTTTTATTTTCAAGATTTGCGAAAAGAACCTCGCTACTTGTCAAAGCGGAACTTTGGTGGTGGGTCAGTAATGGTCTGGGGAGCGTTTACTGCGCAAGGGGCGCTGGAAATAGATTTTACGTCATCTAAGATAAATAGTGCCGACTACATCACTGCGTTGCAAAGCAGTTTACTAGAATTCTTGCAACAATATCGTGATTAAACATCAGGCATGATAATGCTCGAATGCACCACACTAGCGCAGAAACAAATGCTTTGCTCGCGCTTAAAACAATTAAAACTTTGCAGTTGCCAGCATGCTCCCCAGACCTAAACCCAATATAATACAGTTTAATAGACAATCACCAGTACAACAACGTTAGTGAGTTACAAAATTCCATCATCAATGCCTGGGATAATTTAGACGCCGAAATTTTACAGAACCTTATTTCTTCCATACGAAAAAAAGTTTTTGAAGTTATTAGGCTAACGGGAGTCATATTAGCTTGTAAATACTTGATTTTTATTTTTAATAGTTTTAAAACACAGAGAAATGAAGCGTGGGTTAAAAATATGAAACGCTTCACAGTAAAATATATAAATTTAGTTGGTCTTAATTATGATCTGAGTACTGAATTTTTCTTTCTCCGTATCTTTTTTTATTTAGAATATAACAAATCGTAAACGTAAGAGTGAAATATATTAACACAATGGGGGTTGGTTATAAATATGAAACGCACTTTTCATTTTTTGATATAGAAATATTGATAAATAGGCTTTTCTGAACGTCCACAAAATGAATTTTTTATGAATTTACGCTGAATTCAACGCAAATAGTTTGATATAAGTGATCACAAAAATAATATAAGATTATTTTTAAATCTCCCTCCCCTCACATAAATTTTTGGTTTTTATTCGGTTTTTATTCCTCACATAAATTTTTGGTTTTTATTGTTGTTCTGCCCCTGAATGTGCAATAATATATAGTAAATATATTAAATCATAATAGCAAAAAGTAAGGTCACAAAAGCAGCGGTATCACAATGGACCTTATTGGTGCAGCATGTACAGCGGCTGCTGTCTCAACCTAACCTAACCTAAGGTCGCGAAAGAAAAACTTAATTGACTATAAAGTTTGAATTTTAAGTAAAATCTAAACTAATATAAATTCATTCCTATAAATTATGTAGTTTAAATCTACTTATTAACAAAATTTCTACCCAAGAACGTACTCAAAACTATCACTTGACACAGAACCTTCGCATATGGTTCAGTGGTTAGTTTTGTATGTATGGTATTCATCATAATTTTATCCATTTCTCTGAGATTGTAATGAATAGCATTGATTTCCTTTGAATCGAGAGTACCAAAGGCAACGAAAGCACATGTGCTTTGTATATTCTGTTAAAAGTTCACATACTCGTAATGAAGTCACAACTTTAAATCCGGTGAAGCCCTTTATTGATGTGTTCTGTAGACTCTTTTATTAGGTACAGCTTCCATATTATTGTAAGTTTCCTTCATTTCTATACTGAATCGAACTCACTAATGAGAATTGGCCATTTGTCACCAAGCTTATGAAAAAGAACCACTTTTAAGCGGGTTTTAGAAGAATCTATAAATAAGCGCCAATCCTGTGGATCGTAAGTAATTCCCACTACTTCCATTAAATGTGTAACACTTTTACAAAAAGTAAAAGTATTTTCTGTAGTTACTGTGAAAATCTTTTGAAATAGTTTTTGATTATTACGATATCCAGTAACATTGACGTCTGGTGCATTATTATGTTCCATTTTTAAATATGAGGCCAGCTTTTCCGACATCCATTTGCGAAAAATTATGTTCAGCTACCTTAGTTTCCATTATTTCTTGGGATATTGGAACTTGTGATGCGAGTTAGCTGGTTCTTTTTCGTATAAAGAAAGCATATCCGTGTTATCTGCCTAACAGAATGAGACAGTGGTCTTTGTGTGCTCCGTACGCTAACGTTATTTATGCTACGCTTCTTTGTTCTATTTTGACCATAATATGGAGCAGTTACTTTAGGAGGAAGGTTTCAATGACAGTTTTAGATAGAAGGGCTGATTTTTTTGTATTATGATAGTCTGCGAAGTTATAAATTAGATGATGAAAATTTTGTTTGTAGAAGTTATGAAAATTATATCGCCCAAAGTTTCCGACATATTATACATTTTTTTACTTTAAGTGGGTTTTTGACCACCTGTGTGAATTTTAGGGGGTATTAATTATTCCTCATTGAAAAGGCTATTAAATTTACGCGAATTTTACTGAGTGTCTTAAATAAAAATTTTACTTAGTTAAGGCGTTAAATGAAACTAACTACGGTCCCATAGTGCAGAATGTGATCTTGAAAAAATTGGTTATATGAACTAACCCAGAAAAATCCTTTGAACGACATGTTCTTTGGATCAGTGGCAGTGGCGGATCTAGAAATTGCTAGTGGGGGGGGGGGTGACTAAATAAGCAAATTAGTTTTTTTTAATTCATTGTGTTTATTGATATATTGATGTAAACTTATTTTTATGAATTATATTTACGATTTAAATATCATGAGTATATAATTCAAAAGTACATCAAAAGTTTTAAATATATATAATTTGTAAGAATTTAAAGAAAAGAAGTAGATGATTATATTCAACTTAAAATTCTTAAAGTGCGTGAAGATAAATTCGTCAATCCGACGCTAACTTAGCGAAGACTCAAACCAATACTTTTGATCCGCAAAAAGTTAAATTAGTACTTTATGCTAAGTACGAATTTAATTTTCGGAAGAAATTTAACTCCAAAATTAAATTCGTTCTTTTTGCACTGTACGAATTTAACGTTTGGGAGGAAATAAAATTCGTTATTTTTGAAAAGTACGAATTTAACTTTTGGGAGGAACTTAAATTCGTTTTATATGCAAAGTACGAGTTTAACATTTGAATCAAGTTTAGCTTTTGGCACAATTTTGAGTGTACAATTAAGACTTTTGCCATATATATTTTTTAAAAAGTAGTGAAACTGGCGTTCATGGTACTAAGTTTTAATGCAAAAATTCTCAAAGTTTGAGTGAAGAATGTTTTTGAAATGCATATCATTGGACAGATGATTAAACCACCTTTATAACGATGTATAGCTTATTAAGACTTTTGCCATATATATTTTTTAAAAAGTAGTGAAACTGGCGTTCATGGTACTAAGTTTTAATGCAAAAATTCTCAAAATTTGAGCGAAGAATGTTTTTGAAATGCATATCATTGGACAGGTGATTAAACTAACTTTATAACGATACATAGCTTAATAAGACTTTTTCCATAAATATTTTTTAAAAAGTAGTGAAACTGGCGTTCATGGTACTAAGTTTTAGTGAAAAAATGCAAATATATTGGAGTAAATTTCCACCCAAAATTAAATTCGTACTTAGCAAAAAATACGAATTTAACTTTTTGCGGATATTGGAAAAGTATTGGTTTGAGTCTTGGCTAAGTTAGCGTCGGATTGACGAACTTATCTTCACGCACTTAAATGCTTATTTTATTTTTTTTTTTATTACTTTATTTATTTAGCTATTTGCTTTTTGTATAAAATTAAGTTATTATATGGAAGCTTATGGATCTTCAACATACCAATTCGCGTTACTCATGCGTCGATTTTTTAATTTACAAAAAATTTCAGCGATTTCCTCTGGGTTAATATCAATTTCTTTGTGAATGTTTGATAGGGCTTAACCATTTAGCCGATTTTGTGCCATTTTTGTTTTGTTTTTGTTTTTGTTTTTTATATGCTAAATTTTTTGTAAGTGAATTGAAATAATAACTAATTGAAAAAACAAATCAATAGAAATTTGTGTCAATAATCTATGATTTTTTATAATTTTATCACGTAAGAATTAGTGCATCGATCACAATGAAAGCAGGATTAACGTTGGTTATTTGGAAACACTGACTACATGAGCTGAATGACTGTGGATATTTAATATTTTTTCAATTCAATTAAAGAAATATGCCAACAACTGAATATAGGCTGACGTACATACTCAACGTTATCGAAATTTAAGAGCCAACCGAGAAAATCAAACACCTTCATAACATTTTGGACAAAATTACTTTTGTTTTTATGAAAAAGAAAGACCTTCAAAAATAATTTGCTTATTTATATTTTAATATTTTATAGCACACACTAATTTATGAGCCACCTACTATCTTTACAATTTTAAGCTTTTCGTTCCTTTTTGCTCTTTTCCAAAAATATAAATGCTGAAATGACTCGAACCTACTGTGGACAAGGCCGCGGGTAGCTGCTAGTATCTAAAAAATTAAATTAAGCGTCTGGGGGCTTCAGCCCCATATCCTCCCCTGGATCCACGCCTTGGAGACAATTGGAATTTTTACAGTTATATCAAAATACCCCCCAATTGTCGCAAAGTGTAATTATGCGAATATATTAAATAACAAATTAGTTAAAATCCTTTATTATACTTTTAAACTCCAGATGTTGCACTTTCATTCTTCACTTTGTATGGAAGGATTGTAAAGGGCGTGGCAGATATTGATGAAATTTTTATAATTCAATAATGTTAATCTAGTTAATAAAAAAATTAGTTGGTTTCGTTTCTTATGCTTTCTGCAACTCAAAAAATTGCAATTCTATTCTTCACTTTGGTTGGGAGAATGGCGAATGGCTGGCAGATGTTGATGAAAGTTAGTATTCCGTTTTATTCTTATGAAATAATATCACATGCTAAATTTCGTGTACCTACGATGATTCCTCCTATTTTTGTCCCGCATCCCTTAGAACTCGTTCCACTGTGCGCTGTTTTCTCCAATATTTAAAAATTATTAATAAATACCACATTCCAGAATAATAATTTTATACTGAATTTTAAATGAAAACATTTTGTATGTAACCTTTAAATATCATATCGTCACTAATACATTTTCGTTTCAAAACCACCCCATGAAAATCCTGGATACTGGCCTGACACACTCTATAGAAAATTATCTCTTTTCTTAAGCTCAAAGTCCTTAGAGAAGAATGGTTTTTATAATGAGCATGACAAGCTTAATGACGCAGAAGTAATTAATTTAAATTAAGAAAAAATTCGAAAACAATACTCGAAACTAAGTTCATAAACACTGCTTTCAGGTTCAGGTCAAGAAAAGAAAATAATTTCAAATAATGTTAACACAATATAATTAACCTTTGTGTACAATATAATTAACCTATGCGTATTGCACAGTTCCTTCAAAGAAAAAACAAGGTTGGAAACAGAAGGTACGGTTTTAGCATTAAAACTTAAGTAAAAAGTGAGATTTTAATTGTAACTTTTTATGCTTCCACCGCAAATGGTAATTAAATTAAAGTTAAAACAGAGCAAAAGTTAACCGTTAGCCTAAGACCAGCTGATTATGTATGATAACTTCGGAATGGCAAAGTTTTCAAAAAGTACTCAAACATCCAACAACAGTGAACAACAAAAACAACAACACCAATTACAACAAACACAAATAAACATTTTTGTGTCAACGCTTTCATTCAAAATCCATTTAAACTCGGCACCAAGTGCGCACAAACCAGCTCAGCTGCATTTAGCGCCCTCAACGAGTGAACTGAACCCAACTTTAACTTGGTAACGAAAAGCATTAGCATAACTAATGCGAGTTGACAGTTGCACTCAGACGCCTGAAGGCGTAGTGAATGGAGTTCAAAGCTGGGATAAACTATAAGCTCGGTTGGGCAGTAAGCAAAGGCAGGGAGGATACGCAGCAGGCCTAGAAAATTCTCCAGCGATGCTATGGTTGGCGTTTTAACGGCTGCATAAATTTTACTCAAAATATTATAAAGTTTTCACTCTACCACATGCCCAACAACCCAAAACAACCAGCTGCGAGCACGGCTCTGGGCAGGGTTCGGATCCTAGTTGTCGACGTCAAGAATGTCAAAAAGAGAGAAAGGCTGTACAGCAACAACAACTTCAGGCTGCCACCGTCTGTCGAGCAAAATCAAGAAAAACTTTTCAATTTCTTATCCAGCCTGGCATGTTTTGAGGCCTTCTCGGCCCCGTCAATCCTATTGCAAAATTATGCCTATTGCGAAAACTTTAGCAAAAGTTGTGGCTGAAAGAATTGATAGTAGCAAGAAATGTAGCAGAAACAAGTTAATGGAGGGAAAAAGCTCAGAACCAAGTTCATCCTTGCTTGCATGTTTGTGTGCAGCTACCAACAACATCATCACTGGCGATAGCAACTGTCGGTGGAGTATTGAACACTCGGCGCTGAGCCGAGACAAGTGCATGCGGCATGCCTCGAGCACACTTGGCTGGTGGCCCACATCTTCCACGTCCACGTCGCCTTCTTCTAAACTCTGACAATTTTTATCGCCGCTGATGTCTGCTGCAATAGCTCAACGTTGATGATGTGGATGGATGATGAGCATAATGATGATGTTATTGGCAGCTTCAAGAGTAGTCAATCCCAGTTTCGGGTTATTCGAGAAACCGTTTTTTTTTTATTTATTTTTTGATTCTTACTGTTTCGCTTTCCTTTAAATCAAAAATTTCGGGTTATTTGAAAACTGCTAATTTTGAGTTGGCTATTTGATTTTTTCTAAATTTTTTTGAATTAGTCTTTTTGCTTAGTTTTTCTGTTTAAATTTAAAAATATTTCTCAATGAAATTAAACAAATGGTAATTTTAGAATCTAAAAAGGACTTTGACCCAGTTTTTTATTATCTATTTTGTTTTACACATTATAAAATGCTTGAACACAAGACTGAACCTTACTTGAATGATCCCTTACGTCCTTTTATTCCCTTACGATTTCATGGAGCCACCGGGCCTTTTACCTTGTTCTAATCGGACCAAATTTTGTACGAAATGTTTTAAGGACTAACAGGAGGTTATTTCGTTCTAGGAGCGATTAATTAAATAAATTTGAATCAAATGCGGTACGTGTTATTGTTCACGGATTATCTGTCGAAAACTAGACCAAAAATTTTGATGACGTCACTTCGTATAAAGGTTGGGCGTGGTGGTGTTCATTCAATTTTGCCAAAACTCAAATGCAGAACACGTTTAAGATATGGAAGATGATGTGTTAAATATGCTGTTCACATACACTAATTTTTATGGAATTTATAAAAGTTTATAAACTAGCATTTATAAATACTAGTTTGATGACGTCACTTTGTGTGGGAGATTGGCCAAAGTTTTATACGATTTCACCAAAACTTAGCGTATGTGCAGAATTTTAATTCATTAAATGAATATTTGTGAAATTTTTAGAGAATTGACCGTTTTCATATAGTTTATATGTATGGGAGGTATTCGTGAGTTTTAAAGTATTTTCACAATTTTTACATATGTGGTGAACATTTTCTTAAGTGCAATATTTCAAGTCAATACATTATTTATTGTGGCATTTAAAAAGATTTTACCATTTTATTGTGGTGGCCGTAGTTTACTGGGTAGAGTGCGTGGCCCGAAAGCTACGGAACGGAGTTCAATTCTCAGCTCAGACAGAATGTTTTTTCAATTGAATTAATACTTCTCTTCGACCGCCACCTCTCTGCAAACAATGGCAAACCTCAGAGAGTATACACAGAGAGTAAAACTCGTAGGTGCAATTCTCGATAGTTTGTGTTTAATTAAAATTAATTTAATAACACGCACAACACAATTGATCAACAGAAGCTCGGTCAAAGTTTAATGAATTAGGGCTGAAATGGCCACTTTTTTATTGTAACCATTTTGTTAAAGTCACTTTTGGACTTTGGGAGGTGGGAATGGTTTTTATCTAATTTTTAAAAATTTCAAATATATAATGAATATTTTACTTCCAACCTTATTTGCAAATTTCCAAGTCACAATATAAATTGTTGTAGCATTTGTAGATATTTTATTGTTAAGTAACTTTGTATGAGAGCTAGGCGTGGTTTTCATCTGGTTTTGCTTATTGTCTAACTTCATCTTAATTTTTTTTTTATATAAGCACTAGCTGAACCCGGTGTGCTTCGCTACCCCCCTCGTTATAATATAATATTAAAAGTATTTATATATTTACAAAAATTTATGTATTTAATTTTAATTTAATTATTGCAATGCTTCTCCCCTTTTTTTGTTGTAATCCAATTATAATTCAGCACTGAACCGCATGTAATTTGCTTCATGCTCCCCCTTTTTATTTTTAGACCAATCAAAAAGCAGCAATTATACAATCAGCTGCCGCCGTTGGTCAAAAAATGCCCAAGATATGACGATTTTAAATTTTGGATTATAAGGGCAAGGCCACGCCCATTTGTCTACTCACAACTTTATATAGTCAAGAATTAATTATATCGTAAGAATATCCTATTGTGAAAATTTAATGGCGATCGGTCCAATAGTTAAGACTATATTACGATTTTTAGTTTTCCTGAAAAGGGGCGTGGTCCACCCACTTTTCTCTTGGTACGTATTCCTAATTATGCCAGTACCATATGTACCAAATATCATCGACGTAGGTCAAAAACTGCTCATAATATGGCGATTTAAATTTTTGGGTTATATGGGCGGTGCCACGCCCCTTCGTCCAATAAAACATCATATAGCCTATTATTCCTTCCAGAGTCATAGTAACATGCTGTGAAAGTTTCAGGAAGATTGGTCCAAAGGTTTGGCATCCTATAAAGTACAAACAAACAAACAGACAGACAGACATTCAATTTTATATATGTATATTGAAAGCAGATTAATTATAATTAAAGTAAAATAGGGCGAAAAAGGGGGATTTGGTAATAAAAAATCTATGGCTACCTTACCTGTAGATAAAAAGTATATAAAACTTTAGGTAAATACATTTTACAAAAAAAGTATTTTGTATAGCAAACATTGTTAGTGGTATAAGTAAGTATCTGAATTTAAAAAAGGGGGCGGTGAAATGGGCGTGGTTCATAGTAATATGGCGACGTTAACAGTATAAAGAGCAATATACTACCAAATAAAAAATAATCCGTTGGAAGGAACAAATTTGTACAGAGAACAAAAAGTTTAAAACTTAAATTTGGCGCGAAAAGGGGTGTGAAAGGGGGCGTGGCGTAAGAAATGTTTATTTCTACCTCGCCTGGAGTATAATTTGTACACAATTTGAAGTAAATCTGTTAAAAACTATATGGGAGCAATTACATAATTTTAAAAAAGTGGGCGTAAAAGTGGGCGTGGTCGAAAAAGTACCCTATTAATCATGCCAGAGTTCCAGTTAAATGCTGTGAAAATTTTAGGAAGATTGGTCCAGAGGTTTGGTCTCCTATAAGGTACAAACAAACAAACAAATAAACAAACACACATTCCATTTTATATACATAGATATATAAAAGAAGATATCACCAAATTTCAAAACGATAGCTCATAAATTGAGACTGTAATCGTATAAACCAGTGTTTGGCAAACACGAGCGCAAACACACAAACGTAATGTATGCTTGTGTTCGTTTGCTGAGAGATAGACTGAACGCTGCTAAGCTTTACACCTCAGCTATGCAGTATTTTTCTGCTACGCCGCATCGTTTGTGTGCTTTGCCGATCATGTCTGTGTGAAAAAAAACGATTTGTGCCGAGCACGCGTGCCTATGGCGTGCCAAACACGGGTGTAAGCAAACGGACAGACTGACAGATGGACATAGTAAAATCGACTCAGGAGGTGATGCTGATCAAAAATATATATACATATATATACAAGGTTAGAAATCTTGTACTAAAATATAAACTTTTCTGCACCACATGCAAGTCCACACCAGCTTTGGTTTAACATTTACTACAGGCTTGCATTAAAATATTAAAAAAAAATAACAAACACCGTGAGTTTCGAACTCTATATATTTAGTTTGTGTGTTCACTTCTCTAACCACTGGGCTATTGCGCTATGTTTAATCTAAGTAATAAACAAACATGTGAATCGCCTAAATTGAGTCTCAGCATTGCCAAGCTAATTTTTTACAGGACCAAACTAAAATTTAGTGTCAAAACGCACTAGAATTTAGTCTAAATTATATTTAAAACAAAAAGTAATACAGAATTGTTCACAAATTTAAACCAAAAAGCTTGAAAGAAAGCTGTAATATTTCTTTGGTTTAAATTTTACAGTAGAGTTTTTAATATATGAATATTTAAAACTCTTCTTTAGTTAATAGAGTTTGTATTTGAAAAGTTTAAATTTTATACTGCAAGGTTTAAGAAAATGGAATAATATTTTAACTGAATTAAAATTTAGTCCTAGATTTTTAACTGTGTTCTTTTCTTATCATCGCCTTCTTATCATCGTTACAAATGGAGTGACAAAGGTAGTTTACAATCTACTAATTGCATATTCAACGTTTTCACTTTATAATCTTCTTTGCAGACCAATTATGCCAATCCGTTTAATATCCAAGTATAATTTGTTATTGCATATATACAAATGTTTAAACAGTATTGGTTACCATACTGTTAACTTCTTACAAAATCAGTCGGTGTTCACTTCCAGGAACCAAAAAAATTTAAAAGTGCCGTGGTGTAGGTTAGAAACTACAAAGCAACGCATTGAATACTTAGATATTGTTGAGTTGAATCAACTACCGCCATTTCTAAAAACCCAAAGAAGGATATCACTCTTTAAGACTTATGTTAAAGAGCACTTGTATCACAATCTTGAATCGCTTCTTTTGTAATTCTTTTGTGATTCTTTTGTGATTCTTTTGTAATTGGTATATTTTTTGCTTTTCTTTATCATTGCTGCAATTAAATTTTAATATATATGGGGAATTCCCAAAATCTTTTAACATTTGGGTGTAGAGAAAAATGGAAAAAAAAATTTGATGGCACATTAATGGGCTTTTGTATACTCAAAAAGCAGCCCATCAAAATAATAAATCTGAAAGCGAACACAACACTTAGCGAGGCGCGCGGTAAAGGAGCGCGGTTTAGTGGTTTTTTGTAGTTTTTACCTAAAGCATGATAACTAGTCCACCGATTTTGATGCAATGGGTATCAAATGACTCGTATGAGTTCAAGGGAATAGAATTTCATTATATTTTGACAAATTTTTCACTGAAACGCCAGAAATTTTGTTAGTTAATCTTACAAAAACCATACAAGTCAGTATTTTTTACATATTCATGTCAAAATTTTAACAATTTTTACAGAAACCAAGAATATTAGTTATGAACTGCGTACTCAACGAGAAAAAGTCAATGGAATCATTATTTCGTCGAATAATCCTCGCTCTACCCTACTAACTATACTTAACAGTTTGTTTTTAGATAAAACGACTTATAGAGGTTAATATTTTCGATAACAGCTCAATATTTTGACATAAAGTACAAAAGGCGAATATTGTCAAGAGAACTGCGCTTGTGCTCTACTTTGCACAAGGTGTTAGTATCAAAACTAGGCTTAGCAGGATTGTTGGCATGTATAACATAAAGCACCATGCCAATTTTTATCATTGTAACATTAAAAAGGCGGCATTAGTTTCACATTGACCATTTATGGTTCATGAGGAGTACACGAAGTAGGAATCCAATTTAGCCCAATTTGATTTTAGCATCATGTTTTATTGTCATTATGCTTATTACCAAATATCATGGTTCTTGGGCAACTCCTTCAAATATTATATTACTGAGCTTATCGCGTTATCAAAACACGGATTTTGATCATCTTGGCACATCCAAAATATTCAAAATATTTAAGCGCGCCTTTTGACAAACATTCAAAAATGTCGAAAGCATGCATGTGCAGGGAGGAGCGTTCTCATCCTATCAGGATCTTCGATGTGCCAGGAAAAAAAGTTATATATTTTGATGGTGTCCGTTTTAAATGACCATTTTTTAGGAGTTGCTGTGTGAGTAATATTAATGGCACACTAATGCCACCTACCTTTAAATTTTTTAAATCTCATCGAATCTATTAAAATGAGTTTAATATATTACCTTTCTTATGGCGCGCATTTTCTATATCTCAAAAACTACGAAAAATTAACAAATGCCATAAAAGTGATATCACGCCTTGAATGTGTTATAACTTTCGTTAGCTTTATGGCACATCAATAATAAAAATATATATTTTGCATTCAAGTATTTTCGTACAAACACCATTTAAATTTTACCGAAAGTTGGTGGCGCACGATTTTTATATAGCTCGGAAGGTAAAAATCTGTGTGTAAATCAACTCAGTTTTTAATGTTTTTTTGACTTTCGATCTCAGTAGCAACTTAAGGTAGCAACTTATGAAACTGAAATAAGTGAGGAAATTTTATTCCATGTATTCTAAGTAGACGCTCATTTAAAATTTGAACTTAGCTTAAGACACATAAAAGTTATTAACACGGTTATACAAAAGTTATAGATTTTAAAAGATTTTGGGAATTGCCCATATATATTAAGTTAACTTTTATGTATTTATAATGACCCAGCTTGCCTCATTAATGCCTTATCGGCGATGAGGTTAAATATTTAATATGAATTGTTTTTGTACGTGAAATGTAAGAATAAAAAAAAAATATACCCCTTACACATAACACGTGGGGGTATAAAAAGCTTTATAAAAGACCAAAATCTACATCAATTTCGTCCCATTTAAGAATTTCTCAATCTTGATATGTTAAAGTCAATAAAAACATATATTTCTCAAGAAACAAATAAAGATAACGAAATTTATTAAAGATTTTGAATGAAATAGTTTTAGAGTAATGGTTAAATGAAAGAGAGAGAGAGAGCATTTTGAGCTACCTGCATTTTCTGCGTATGCTCCTATCATGAACATATCTACTCCCATCGTCGCTTACTGTGTAAGGTAGATATCAACATTACTGTGTTAGATATATATCATATTTTGCGCGGCCTCGCAACCTGTTTACAATTTGCGGAGTTGTAAAATAAATAAATAAAATAAAAAACGTTTGTTTGTTGGCTTCATTTGAATACTAATGGATTTATTTGAATAATATTTTATTTAGAATGTTCATTGGTACTAAAATAAAAAAAATGGAATTTTCGGTATAAAAATAGGAAACCTTTTGTAGGCATTTTTTAACAAATTCGTTAAAAATAGGAATCATTTGAATCCCAACCTAAAATTGTCTATTAGTCTTTAAATTTAATGCCTTAACTCAACACTGAACTAAAAATATAACAAAATTTGTTGCGAAGGCTATGAAAACTGCGACTGAAAATTTCAGGTTAAAAAAATTTTCATAAAAATGCTGCAAAAAATTATATACCACCAAACAAATTCAAGATCTTTAAAATATTTAGACACTTTTTTCTGTACAACTTATGGTTTCAAATCTGCGCCTATTTCAATACATGCACTTATTGTATTTTTAAGATTTTTGATATTTTTCACAGTGTATATTTTTAAAACAAAATTTTAAATCCAAAAAAAAAGTACGCAGATATAATAATTTTCAGAGTAGTACTCTCTCAACTTAGAAAGTTACAAAATTTTCAAAAATAGTAATGTCAGAAACGTGGGCGCTTTGACAATTTTTTATTTAGAATCTTGCAATATATTATTTATGCTTTTATATGTGTCGAATTTAAATGCAATTTAAGTTCAATTACGACTTGAGTTCTTATATATTACTAAGAAAGTTTAAAAAAATTTCTAAGGTTTCTTTTAAAAGTTTGCCAATGGTATGTAAGATTTTTATTAATTCCATGTATGTAAACCGGATGTTTAATTTCAATTCTTCGAAAAACCGATTTTTAAAAATTGGTTTTTTTTGGAATAGTCGAGGAACCGGTTTTTACATTTGGTCGAATCTTGTACAACACTAGCATTTATCACCGCTTCATATTGTGCCTTTCTTCTTCAAGCTGCCTGCATTTAAACATTATCATTTTTCTTTTATTTTTCCAACGAATTTCTTTTTCGCTTGTCTGCCGTTTTTATTTTTACTTGATTCTCGTTCTTGTCACGATTGATCGAAAATATAAGTTCCACAATAATTTGATTTTGTGTCCCGAGGCGGGCGTTGCACACTATATATATACATATATATATGCAGCTCTTTGACTGCAGCTCACGTACTCCGGGCTTCATTCTGTCTAATTTTTTTTTCCCGCTACTCCTCGTATTTGTTGGTTCTTTCGCACAGTCAGTCTGTTTGTTTTGGAGTATACATGGTGTTTGTCTGTCAGGCTGTGTGCCTTTCTTTCGGCTTATCTGTTTATTTGACTGCTCCGTTGTATGGACGTGAACTTTCGGCTTGTTTGTTTGGTATATATCTTAGTTCATAGTCAGCAGGATGCTTCACCATCTTTATTTATTCTGACATTAAAGAATATTTTTCGGTGAACTTTGCCGAAATATATTTAAATATTTTTTCAGCCTTATTTAGAGCATTCAATGATAAGTGAAACGTGCCAGTTTTCCATGACAATTTAGGGATAAAAAGGCTTAAAAGAGGTTTTTAAAAGATATTTACAAGAAAATATTTCTACAAAAATTACCAATAAATTTACTCATAATAACCATTATAAAGGTCATGAGTATTAAGAGAAGTAGCATTAAAACCAAGAATAGAATAAAAGTATCTTTTTAGGATAGTTATGCAGGCCATTAAAGTTCTAATGAAAAAACCCATTTTGAATATTTTTTCATTTTTGTAACAAACCACTAAACAATCAACTTTCTTATTATCTTTTTCATAAATTTTAGATGGATAGTCTTAGTCCATATCCTCTAACTTAGGCCAAAATTTTAATTTTTTAAATATATTTAAATATAGTAAAACCGAATTTAATTTCAATTTTAATAAATGTAATTTTGATCTCTTGAATAACTTATTGCTAAGCATAAATTGGTACAATGAGCTTGTTTATAGTGATGTTCAGAACTCTTGTACTTTGTGAGCACGTTTCCAAAAAACGCACGAAACGCACGTTTTAAACTGCCTTGGTTTACCCCAGGTTTACTGAAGTTAAAGAATCTTCGTAATAAATTTTACAAAAAATGGGCCGCGGCTAAAAATATTGATTTCTTTTCTAAACATAGACAATATATGAGAGAATTCAACTCGTTGATAAATTTTTATACAAACAGTATATTCATAATTTTGAGACTAACATAAATTCTAATCCCAGAGCTTTTTGTAGTTTTATTAATTCAAAGAAAAAAAGCTCCAGCATTCCTATTGCCATGTTCCTTAAAGATTATGTCTCTAAAAATGTTCATGAAAGCGCGAATCCTTTCGCCGACTTCTTTAAAGCGAATTTTGAAGCAACAACTACTTTTCCGGATGATTTTTCTGAGAACATTATCTCATCGCTTGACTTCGGTTCATTTTATATATCAGAAGAAGACATTGAAAAGGGTATTTCAAATCTTAAAATGGCAACTACACCAGATGCTGATGGAATAGCTAGTATCGTGTTAAAAAAATGTTTTATATCCCTGAGAAAACCACTTCAACTAATTTTTAATAAATCTCTTTCCTCTGGGATGTTTATTGCAGATTGGATTGTATCATATTTTTCACCGATTTTTAAATCCGGTAATAAAACAAAAATTAAAAATTACAAACCGATATCGAAACTTACCAAAGTATCCAAGCTTTTTGAATTAATAGTAAAGGAAAACATTTATTTTGCGGTAAAGCGGATAATTTCTCCTTCCCAACGCGGTTTTTATCAGGTCGATAGACTGTTACAAACCTCGCATTATTTTCTGAATTTTGCATTTCTGCTTTTCAACAGGGTTATCAAGTTGACTCAATTTACACGGATTTTTCAAAAGATTTTAACAAAGTGTCACATAGTATATTATTAAAGAAATTAGCTTAACTAGGTTTTCACTCTAACTTACTTCAATGGCTTCGTTCTTATTTGAGTGATAGAATCTGCTGTGTACACGCAGAGAAAAAAAATAGTTGCAACAACCATGTTTTAAGAGGATCATAGTATGATTCGGATTATGATTGTTGCTAACATGTTCTTAAACATATAATGTTTTCTTTGATCATGATAAAATGTTTACAACAACCATATTTAGAAAAGGAACTTTTTTGTAGGAACCAAAATATTATTGAAACAATCATTATTCTCTTATTGGGTCATAAATAGAATGATTGCAGCAACTATATTATGAATTTATTTTTAGGATCTAGAATATTATTGAAACTTATTTTTTTTTATTTTCATGCACTCCAATTTCAACAGCTAATTTATTAAGATATCTCCAAAGGTTTGCCATTGACTAGGCTGAACAGAAATATTAATTCAATTGAAAAATCTTTTTGATGAAATTTTCTGTCCGAGTTGGGGTTTGAACCGCGGCTTTTTCGCTTACGAGCCACGCACACTACCAGTAAGCCACAGCCACTAATACCGCTCGCCTGACTAATGCCATTCATAAACATTAAGTGCATTGTCACAAAAATAGCAATATTTGTGATAAACAAAATATGGTCAGAATTGCGAAATATGTTTACGGTAAAAAGAAACATGTTTGCTACAATTAAAGTAGAAAATGTCACTTTTCTGCGTGCTGTTTTTAGGATCAGGCGATTTAAAACAAAACACAATAATTGAACAGTTGACAAACGAAACAACACATAGCCAGGAATCGATAAAACTTATTGTGTCTGAATGAAGTGAAAGTTTTTCCTGCAAACTGTTCAGCCACAATAAATTCTTTCGATTTTTGGTTATGTTCTGCTTCGTTTGCCAACAAGCAAAGAATAGTTCAGACAAACATTTAAAATTCTTATATGTTTGTCTCTATAATAATATTCACATTTATCATGATTGACAGAACTACAACATTTTTGTTGCAACTAATAGTTGAGGCAATCATAGTATGTTGACGATTTCAACTATGTTATGATTTCAACTATAATGTTATTTTTGGTACCACCATTAGTAAATAATGACTTTATTAAGGCAAACATTTGTGTTTGCAGAAATAATACAATAATTTTAGTAAAAAAATTATTATTGCAGTAATCATGTCTCAACCATGACTTTTCTCTGCGTGTATACATTGAAAATGAAATCGAAATGCCGTTCAAGGCTTCTTCGGGTGTTCCTCAGGGAAGTATTTTAGGACCTCTTCTTTTCAATTTATTTATCAATGTAAAAAATGACAAGTGTCTGTTATATGCGGATGATTTAAAAATTTTTCTAAAAGTTAAATCCTTGTCTGATGCCTCGCTATTGCAATTTGACTTAAATACCATCCTTGTTTGGAGCTCTAACAACTCTCTCTTTCTTAACTGCGAAAAATGTATGTTTTCTACCTATACAAAGTCATTGGTTCCATTAAAAACATCAAACATTTGGAAATTTTAATAAACCACAAAGAACTTTATGACACTTTGACGTGTTTTATTTGGGTACGTGTAGTTTTGCCAATTATACTTTAAACTCGCTTATGTGAAGGTCTATGCTGAAGTTTAGTAATTTTATGCTATACTGCAATATAGATTTTGCTAATTCGAAGATTTCTCTTAAGACTTCCTTAAATAATTATTACTAAAATGTGAAAATATTATAAACTTTTATATTTTAATAAGTATCTAATTGTATTTATAAAATTTGGTGTACAAATATGATAGTT
Source organism: Dichetophora obliterata (assembly GCA_963920525.1). Lineage (NCBI taxonomy): Eukaryota > Metazoa > Arthropoda > Insecta > Diptera > Sciomyzidae > Dichetophora > Dichetophora obliterata. Next base: position 109,331,568 of record OY986438.1, read on the forward strand.
CTATATTATATGAAGTATCTTTTGCAGTCTGTAAGAATTTTTTGTTCATTGACTAATAATAAAAAAAATATAAAAAGAAGTATTATATTTTCACCAAGCACATATAAGTAAAGTTTATTTAAGTTTGAACACCTTAGTCCTGAATGCATCTTTAGGATGAATCAAAAGTAATAAATAAAAATCTACCATCTTCACTACTCGATTTTTTTTTTCGATCAATCATAGACTTTTGAAACTTCAATTGCCTATTTCTCCAACACTTTTTTTTGTTAGTTACCAACTTTTTCTAGTTAGCTGACATTATAATGTTTTTCTTGAAAATTGAATTCCTAGCATTGTATCATAATACCCTTTTTTATGTAAAACAAGCAATTTTTTGTGATCGTTTTGTGAATTTGTGAAAATTGTGAAAGTGTCTAAACAAATTTCTATTCGAGCAATGTAGAGGGGCACATAGATACGACCGACATTACAGAAAAACAGAACATAGTTGATTATTTATTCATGCTCTGAACTGAAGGCGTTGATCGACAGAATCCGTCATCTGAGTTGCATTCGTGTTAAGTCCTCACTGCTTGACCCGCAAAGAACTGTTTTGTGTTCACAAAAGTAAATTTAGTCGTTCTGTTACGAGAATAATTTTTTTGTGAAGACTTGGAGTTATATAATTCTTATAATATTATTTGGTGAGTGCATTTCTTTAATAATTCAATATAAGTTTTAAATTTTGGAATGTAATGTTGGTTTGCTGTCATTTAATTTCTAACTTTATTATGTTTGGTTGGGGCACCTTGATACATGCATTGATGGGGAACATTTATGCGAAAGAGAGAGAGAGAGAGAGAGAGACAGAAATGGCTGGCACATTCTTAGATGAGGCCAAGACCAACATACAGTAGTAGCGCCAACTAAGTAAGTAAGTAACTAAGTCATAAGTCCCACGAAAAAGCTAAAAAGGAAGATTTCTAAGGCTATAACTATGTAATCCAATTTCAAATACAAACTTTAATTAATAAAATAATTATTAAACGTTCTAAGAACTAATAAAACTTTTTTTTTTATAAAGATATTTCAATATATACTAGCTAGTCGGCAATAAATAAAAGTGCATTTATCAATGCATTATCAGGCATTTATCAATGTACCCTATTGAGTGGGGCAGTTTGATACGAATTTCACTTTTTCATAATATGGTCGTAAAAATTGTTATTGTATTAATGGCACTGAATTTAACCAATGCTATTACATTTGGAGAAATAAATCGGTCTTGTTAAAGTTCAACTCTATTAGTAAACGAGACGAGGTGATGAGGAAATACTTTTCTACAAGAAATATATTGCTGTCCGACATTGCTGACTGCGATATCCAATCACGAGTGTACAATAATGACCATTTGACGGCTGCAATAAGAAAGCTAGATGACTTCTGCAGGAATCTTAAGAAGCTTAACAGAATTAAGGGGTATCGCTTAATTAATTCAGATGTTGTCAAAGTCAAGATCAAACTACTCGATGGTACTGAAAAAATGTTTTCAATGAAAGAGTGCATAGCACACTTTGATATAGCTAGCATTAACGTAGATCCTGGCTTGTTTATGGAATCTTCAAATGAAGCTGTTTCTACATAACTTATGAATGTTTTGGTATTTTTACTATTTGAAGGATATCATTTGAATTTAGAGATTGTTTTTGATTGAATAAGCCGACCAGTATTGATTAATATATAACATAATAGTTATCGGCAATAACATATAATACTTATGAAAAATGAAGGTATATTATTTTTGTATTAAATTATTAGTTATTATGTACATTTATTTACTGTTATCTACTTTTAATTTGCTAAACATTGTAGTGTGCTCTCATTATACACACTGCCGACCCTAAGTTTCGTTGTCATAAACAGCAATATATTGAGTGACTAATAAGTTAGCACTGCATTATCGGCATGTGCTGCACTCAGTGCATGCGAATATTTTCATTGCTCACTCAATATTGTTGATCGTGCCAATATATCATTCGTCAAACCAAAAATATGTAATTTGAATTCTTTCGATGATTAAAATCCAATATGCGAGAACGAAACGCAACATAGGTTATAAGTATATTAAGACTATTAAGTAAGTTTTGCAAAAATGTTATAAAAGAGCCGAGCTGGCTAACAATAAAGCAGACTTTAATTAACTACACAAGCTGGCAGATCTCTGCTTTGTTTAGCTTATTTTTAAACGTCTCTGTTTGCCTTGGACATAGTTCAAGTCGGCAAACACTGCAGCCTATAGCGAAGGCAAACTCTGCAGCTATAATATAATAATACGATCCTGAATATATCTTGACATGGCGATCCTAAAAATAATATAACAACGTTCGCAAATTGTGGATTTTTAACCCAACAAGGGTACGGTTAAATTGTAGGCGCTTATAGGTACCGATGAGTAAATTTTACTCACTTCAGAATTTTTACGTTATTATCTGATTTATTTTGTAAAGCAGTAGTTTTAAATGAAAAAAAATTGAAAGCCAGCATATAATATAAGTGTATTTTTTTTATTAAAATATATAAAATTAGCAAAAATTATACTTTATTATTGATTTTTAACGATTATGAATACATAAAAATTGTATTTCAAGCACAGTCAGGGCACTTTTTTTGTGCATGTTCACCGCAAATAACTAATCCACGATTGCAATAAGTGGTGGTGTATCTACGTTTGGTATAACTACAAAAATTACAGTTCTTTCTTGTACAAGACCCCTTTTGGTCTTCTTCGGCACTATGGGCCTCTTAGCTTGCGCCTACAATATTTTGAATGGATTTTTTCATCGCCAGGCTCATGTTTGTATTAGTTGCTAATCTTTTCCTTTGAAATCCTTCCGATAACTCCTTGTGTAGAGATAACATAAAATTAAGTCGGGATTCTGGCTTTTGCCCACGGCTACACATGTTGTGCGCGTAAACGATGTATGCGTTTATTGCAGCTATGTTCATCATATTTTGGAAAAATGCTAGAGGCCACCTTCTGGTTTTCCTGCCATGGTTAATGTTTCGGCACATCTGATCAAAACTGTCAACTCCTCTTTTTGTTGAGTTGTGCACATGCACTATTTCTGGTTTTCCAGTGGTCTCATGAATACTACCCGTAATGTGCATACTGGTCACCAATAGTATAAGTTTATTATTATTGGGCTTGTATGATACAACTGTCAAATCCTCATGAAATATAAACAATGAAGTGGATGCGGCTCGTTTTTGAAACTTTATATCTGTAGCTTCAATAGGCAATTGTGGTTTACTTTTTTTATTGTGCCAACAGTTGTTATTTTGTATTCATGACGGAGTCGTTGAATGAGTGGTACACTCGTTAACCAATTGTCTATCGTGACATTTCGATTGGTGCCCTTTACATTTTTCAGCAGTTGAACAACATAATATTCACCAGCAGCCATTGCAGGAGGTACACTTCCTTTTCCAAGGTAAACAATGGCATCCAACATATACTTTTTTCCGCTATCACAAGACATGACAATTTTGATCCCATACTTGTTGGGTTAAGAGGGAATATACATCCTAAATGGACATTTGCCTCTATATCCAACTAGTTGCTCATCAATGGTTATATAGCTTCCAGGTTTATAGTTCACTCTGCAATTGTTTAGAAGTTTGTCCCAGATAGAAGAAACTGGAGCTAGTTTGGTAATTTCTCTTCTAGCAGTTCTTGTTTCTTTGTCATCGAATCTTAGACAACTTAGAATGAATTTTTACCTTCTCTCAGGCATGGTTGCCGTGTACCTTTCCCCACAGTAGGTAGTGTCAAACATCATATGTGTTGCCAAGTGATTATCTTTGAGAGCAGCACACAAGACTAAAAAACCAATAAATGCTTCAAGTTCGTCCATTTCCAAATTTGAAAAAATCGCGTGAGATTTATCTTTATAGTTCTCCCTTTGAATGTTTATTTCTTTATTTGTATAAACCAAAATCTCTTCCAATATGTCTGCGATAAAAAACAGTTTGAAGCAGCTGGCAGGACACAACGAATTTTTTGCATTTGCTGTTGAGCCAGGGCGAATGTGAACAATATTGTTTGAGGGAGTTTTTTGACCTAGCGCAGCAACAGATTCCGTACTCCAAATAAAATTTCCATCTTTTCCGATCAGATTGTTTGTACTAGGTGTAATAATTGTAATTACCTCTTCTGTTTCACGAAATTTCTTGAGCAGCTGATCTTTAATTTCTTCTCTCCTCACTAAGTTTCTGTTTTTTACGTTTGCTGCTTCCAGGTGTTTCCTCCCTTTCTTTCTTTTCAACTTCTTATGCATTTATGATTCCTTGTATCAAATTTTCTTCGACATCATTTAATTCTTCCGTTTCTGGTTGATATTCCGGATCTGCAACACTGTCCCAAGAATCCACATCAAAGTTACAAAGCTCCAACTCCAAATTGTCTTCTTCCTCAGATTCTAGTTCAAGTATTGCATCCAAAATATTTTGTTCTGATAGCCCGCGACCTGCCATTTGTATGCTCTATAGTTTTCTTTGCGGTAAAAAAATACAAAACAAAAACATAATTGTCATAATTCAGCACAAAATATATTTTTTAGACACGTAGTAAGTTATTGATAAGTAAATATGACACACCCAAATTAGTACGTAAAGGGTACTGATGAGTAAATTTGACTCACACAATTTAGTACGTAAAGGGTACCGATAAGTAAATTTTACTCACTAACTTTTTTTAAATTGTCCACAAGCGCGATAAATCAAACAACACCATTCAATGCTTGCGGCAGCCGACTAATGACAGAGTGGGCCAAGCACTGCTAGTGGCTTGACTTTCAGTGTGGCCAACCTGCTGATTTACGAACAAATATATTCCTTATGTGAGTAAATTTTACTTACAGTACCCTTCTAGGGTTAATGTCAAGGAACCCAAATTTGGGGCCTATTGCCAGTGACTCCTTTGAATTAAACTCGAATCTCTTAAACAGAAAGCGAATCTCTTTAACTTAAATTGTGGTCATGTAAATGCGCAGAGTCTGAAACCTTCACTTAATTCATCAAAGTTTGATGAAATTAAATCTATTTTAAATAATTCTTTTTTAAACATTTTTGGAGTATCTGAAACTTGACTTAATCCATGTGTCTCAAGTAATGCAGTCATGATGCCTGGATATCATTTATACAGGAATGATCGCTTAGGAATGAGAGGTGGGGGTACGTGCATTTATGTGTCAGATAAAATAAAATCAAGTTTGGTATTAGATGGATGTGAATTGGGAATTTGTGAAGCAGTTTTTGTTTTAATTGAGGTTCATAATTCATCTATTTTAGTTGGTTGCATATATCTTCCCCATGGGGACATTTCTAGATTGCAGGTTACTTTGGGTGATATTTGGTGCAGATATGAGAATGTTGTATTGATGGGTGATTTCAATTGTAACCTGCTTAATGTAGCAAAAGCTGACGCTATGCGTAGTTTATGTGACAGTGTAAGTCTTTCATATGTACACAACTCTATGCCCACGCATTTTCATCATCGATTCAACTCAACTTCTCTCATTGATTATTTTCTACTTATCAATGTTGCGAAACTCAAGTACAAGAATCAATTTCTATGTCCCGCAGTATCGAACCATGCATTTATTTATGTATGTCTTTATTTCACAGTTGACAAAACAGTAAAATACATTGAATATAGGAATTATAATTGTATAAACTACTCTAATTTTGAAATGCCCTTATTTTAGTCCTTTGGTGGATCATAACATTTTGATAACCAAGCTCAAAGATAAGTTCAGTTTTGCTGGTAGTGGATGTAAAATGGTCGCTTTACAATTTTTGATGTATTTTAACGACTTTGTTGATTACTTAGGAATAGATTGCTCGAATGTTTTCATGTTTGCAGATGATATATATATACTTTACTCATCAACTTTTGATTATATTGAATCTCTCGAAGCAATCATTGAATAAAAGAATAAAAAACTGGATGGTTATGAATAGGCTTCATATAAATAGTAGCAAATCTAAAGTAATGATTTTTATAGTGCCTGTAGAGGTGCCCAATCCTTACGTGTTTCTTTTGATGGTAATCTAATCGAAGAATGTTGATAGAATGAAGCGTCTAGGGATTAAAGTTGATTCTGATCTTTCTTTAAACCTCATATTAATTTTGTTAGCTCGATGATTAATTACACTTTGAGAAAGTCATACAATTTGGGCATATACTTGCCTCCTTTAATTAAATATAAAACTGCCCATGCTCTATTAATATCTCATATTGTTTATGGACTGGAGGTATACTCTGGTACCACTTTATCCAATCTTAATAATTTACGTCTTACATTTAATAGAGTCATAAGATAAGTCTATAATCTTCACATACGTGACCATGTAACAGAATTTACTGTGAAATTTATTAATTATACTTTCTATGATTACATAAAGCTTAGATTAATATCTCTATTCTACAGAATTATGAGATGTGCTGCTCCTAATAATATTTCTGGACTATTTAATATATGTAGGTCTCGAAGAAATTCTATGGTTGTTATACCTAGAATTCATAACTCTACTTTTGAGCGATCATTTGTACCTAATGAACTTAAAGTATTCCGTCACTCTTTAGCTGTTTTTAAAAAGAATTATCTCCATTATATACGTTCTAGTCCGGGATCTAATTAATAATGTTTTCCTTTTTTAAGTCGCTGAAATTAGGCCTTCAAGTTTATTTCCTTTTGTATTTATTATAATTCGGGTATTATAATTCGGGAATGTTTTGCAAATTGGTAAGCTTAAGATATTTAAAATAAGATTAAATATGAAATGTTTGAAACTACTTATGTAAAATTAAATGTAAAATATTATTTTTTTACTTGCTGTGAGTCCATATAATCAATTTTGGCCTTAATTGGCTTTAGATTTTAAATTAAATGAAATAAATAAAAAAAAATAAATCAAACAGATAACTCGTTTTAAATAAGTTATTTAAATAGACCCTGAAAACTACTAAATATTTTCTTTCGTATTACTGCTGTCAATCCCGTTCGTTTTTTTTTTTTGAGTTTGAACAAAATTTGTATCAATGTGCCCCCTGTCCCCCCACTATGGTGGTTAAGATGGATAAAAATAAAAAACCGTAAAACCCTCACCATACTCAAAAACTAATATATAAAAATCTTTACGTTAATCGTATGAGCAGATACAGGCTTTGCACGTTAGCGTCCTCTGGTGTATTTTTTGTTTATTTATCTATTTTAAAAACTTGTTGACATATAAGAATAGTTCTTTTGCATGCCGAATTTACATTGGATATAACAACATTTATCCAATTCATCCAATTTCCTTGTTGTAAAAATTTTCTTTGGGCGGAGACGAGTATATCCGCACCAAAAAAGAAATATCACAGTAAAGTATGTGTAAACAGTACAGAAACAAAACTTCTTAACTTCTAAACAAACCTACGCTCTATTTGCTACCCTTCTGAGGGTTCCCTTACAACAAATAGAAAACAAATTAAAAAATATTAATCTTGTACAACCAAAACCGTCCGAAATAAGGCGGATTATTTATTTATTTGTGGGCGGTAAAAGAGGTGCGGCAACACTTTATTCCTTAAATCATTTCGTACTCAAACCAAATCGACTGCCAACATTTCAGCTCAATTCGGGTTATACCAGGCACACTTTGCTCTACTTCACTCTTATCATTTGAAAAGTAGGCGTAACTATAAGGTGACTACGCTCATTTTTAGTACAGTGTCCGAAAATAAGCATATGAACTAAATTACCAAATTTTAGTCTTATACGATTAAAACCGTCCGCATTATAGAAAGTTTATTGATTCGTGGGCGGTAAAAGGAGGTGTGGAAAAAATGTTCCTAAACTATCTCGTACACACCTACAACTACACTTTCTATCTGTCACCCTTATTCTGGGGGTTCCAATACAAACATCGCGAAAAATAGAAAAATGCAAATATTTTACTGTTTTATCTACTGTCTACTGTCTGAACGCTATTCACAGACACAAAGTTTGAAAACTAATGCGTATTCTTCACTGTCTTAAAAGACTGTCTCGTGTAACCCCCGTGTTAGTTCCACCCTACCACATAATTCATTGCTCGTGCACACAAAAACCTTTTACATATTTGTGCAGCCTTACACAAAGTCTATCTCAATCGTATCTGCAGAGGCAGAAACATTTTTTGAGACGAGGCCCAAATCATGACGAAATTAGAAAATTTTTCTTTTCGAGACTCGAAAAAGTGTTCTCTCAACAAATCAACGCCTGCAAAGTTTCACTTAAAAAAACTCATCAACAATTTTTTTTTTCAAGAAGAGCTCAATAATCACCAGAAATTAGCATGTACGCAAAAAATTTGGATAAAAATGTGTTTGTTGATGTCTTAACTTAAGCCCTGACGCAAAGATTTTAACAGCTGATTCAAGTGCAAATCAGTAGATTTCTTTATGTAAAAAAGGCGAAAGATCATAATATTTTTAGGTAGGGTTTTTCATCAACAAGTGTAAAAAGAACAATGCAAACATAAAATTTTTGAGTATTTAGAAATGCAGAATATTTTTTAAAGGAACAATATTTACCTAAAATTTTGTTTTAAAAATTATAGCGGTTTAAAAACAGCTCCATTTTTTTTAAATTTAATTTTTTATCATCTTTTGCCAAAAGTTGCAAAAATTTTTTTTATTTTTCGAATGTCGTCCGTTTTTATCAATCACCGTTAATGAGAAAACTGTTAATGTGGTTCGATGGAAATATGGTAGATCCTGGAGAAAAAAATACTATTATGATACAAAAACCTATTGTACATAATTCATATCAAAAATTAATCAAGGCCAAGAAAATGAATTAAAGTTTTGTACCATTTCAGCATTTGTATGATTCTATGATGGCAAAAGAGGAAAAAGAAGGGAAACGTCAGAAGAGTTGTCTTAATATAGCTTTGGTTTCTAGTTCAGAGCTGGATGCCCCATAACTCACAGTGTGTGTTTTGTTATCAACATACAAACTTGCAAATCTAGATAATTGTGACAACTATTTTGCTCAGTGTGCGCTATTCGAGAGCGCACCAATACTAACAAGACAAAATAAAATGTTACTGTGTTGAAATGCCTAGCACTGTTCTAGATGCTTCAATTTTTATTTTTAATCCATTTAACTTCTTACTTTTTAGAACCCTCTGCAACAAAATGCAACTATTTTAAAAAGCATTCAACTGAACTCAAATCACTTAATTAGAAAAAAATTTATTAACTATCAAAACAAGAAAGAAACCTCCATGCAATCCTTTTGTTCACCAAAAAATTGGTTTTACTCTCACTGCATTTTAAATTTTTGTTTAATTAGAGCTTATAATTCGGTTTTAATGGCGAACCTAGTAAAGGGTGTTTTTTATAGAGTGATACAAGTTTAAACCATTAAAAAACATAGTAATGTATTTTTAATATCAATAAAATGAGCTTTATTAATTAGAAAATTTTATGACATCTAAGCTTAAATATGATTTTGGCCATGTGGCCGCCACAACTAGCGCGTACAAGGCGCAATCTGGAACACCAATTTTCACAAATTTTTCGCAGCATTTGCGGCCGTATCTCGCCGATAACTCTTCGAATGTTGATTTCCAGGTGTTCAATTGTTTGTGGTTTATCGACGTAGACAAGTGACTTTACACAACCTCAAAGAAAATAATCCAATGGGGTAAAATCACACGATCTTGGGGGCCAATTAATTGGGCCATTTCGTGAAATTATTTTTTCGTCAAAAGTTTCCTTGAGTAAATCAATTGTAGCGCCCGCTGTGTGGCATGTGGCTCAGTCCTGTTGGAACCACATATCAGCAAGATTAATGCCAGCTAATTGAGGTACGAGAAAACTTCGAATCATGTTCCTATACCGTTTACTATTGACAGTAACATTCTGACCATCATCGTTTTTGAAGACATATGGGCCAATGACTCCGCCAGCCCATAAAGCGCACCAAACAGTAATTTTCTGTGGATATAATGGTGTTTCGACAAAAGCTTGTGGATTCTCCTCACTCCAAATACGACAATTCTGTTTATTTACGTACCCATTCAACCAAAAATGGGCTTTATCCGAAAATAAAATATTCCATGGAAATTCAAAATAAATATCAATTTGTGCTTCAGCCCATTCGCCGAATTGGCGGCGCATACGATGGTCGTTTGGCTTTAATTACTGCACAAGTTGAATCTTGAAAGGTTTCAAGCCAAGATCTTTTCTTAAAATCTTCCATAAAGTAGAAGGACACAACCCGAGTTGCTGAGAACGGCGACGAATTGAATGATTAGGATCATCTTGAATGCTTTCCTGTACAGCGGCTACAGATTCTTCAGTGCGCACTGTTCGGCGTCTCACGGGATGCACATTATCAGTAACAGTAAATGTCGTCCGAAAACGATCTATTGTTCTTCGAATTAGCAGCTCTAAAGGACGATTATGTACGCCATAAAATGGACGTACACGATAAGTTTGACGAACAGAACCATTATTTTGATTAAAAATTTCCACAATTTGCACGAGGTTACTCTGGTGTAAGTCGATCCATAATAAAATGTCAAAGCAAGCTAAATAAAAAACAACTATCAGCTATTAAATGCGTGGTCAAGTAAAGCAATGATGCCAATTCATAGTTGTATGACTCTATAAAAAACACCCTTTATAAATTTGTTTTCATCAAGAAATAATGGGTGACATTCAAATATTAATTTTATTTTACCAAATTCCAAAGATAGAGCATAGATAAGAATAAAACTTATTTGCAAAATTTGAAAGCATTGTATTAATATTTGTGGAATTTAAAGTGATAATAGGAGGTATCGAACTATCCTATATGTAGGACGGATTTTTTTGAGATTTCACTTCAGCAATCACAAAATGAGGCGTAAAAAGCTTCACTTCAATCATAGGTATAAGTTGAACATTTCAGTCTAAGATATTAAAAATTTGTCGTTATTATTATATTTTTGTACTTATTGCTACTGTACACAGAAAAAACTAATTTAATGAACAGCATACGTTAAAATTAATTCATTGATTTTAATGAAACAATCATTGCATTTTAATGAATTGCTCATAGTTTTCACCGTACTATTCATTGAAATCAATGAAGTTATAGTCATTAAAAATGTCTAAATAAATATCAATAATTTTTTTAATTATTTTAATTGATATCAATGAAAAGTACATTGATTCCAGTTGTAAATTTTAACGACCCATACATTGATTTTTAATGAACAGTTCATTGAATTCAATGTTAAGGTCATTAAATGCAATGTATAGTTCATTAAATTCAATGTATAGGTCATTGAATTTAATGTATATTTCATTGAATTCAATGTATAGTTCATTAAATTCAATGCATAGTTCATTAAATTCAATGCATAATTCAATAAATTCAATGTATATTTCATTGAATTCAATGCATAGTTCATTAAATTCAATGCATAGTTCATTAAATTCAATGTATTCAGTTCATTAAATACAATGTATACTAATTTATTCCCTTCCCAATTTTGTTTGAAGTGAAACGCGAAGTTGTGAAGACATGTGGCAATTGTGTGTGTAAATTTTAGATAAAAGGTGATAATAAATTAAATTTAAAGTGAAGAAAATGTTGTGCTTTGAATGTAAAAGAACATTTAAATCTGTTGAATTACTATTAGTATTAGTAAATAATAGGAAATATACCTGGCATTTTAAGTGACTGCTGCCATCATTTTCAAAAAATGTTTACATTTTTAAAGGATGAAAACCACATAAAAGATAAAGCTGTGCGGGCAAAGTTGGCAGAAATTGAAGATTTCACTAATTACAGTGGTAAGCTTAATTTTTCTCGAGGCTAAATAAATAAATAGTTATTTTTTTTCAATTTATATCTTTCCAGACAGTACTGGTATGAAACTTCTTTGGAGCCTTCATGGGTATTTGGTTTCCACTCAAAAAGTATGCAATAAGGACAACTTTGGAAGAAAAAATTTCCTAAATCATACAATTACCAGTTCCCAAGAGGCATTCGTTTTTGTTGCAAGCAGCATCCAGGAAGTCGAGGAGCATATTCAGTTTTTAAAAACTAAAGGCGAAAATATTCAACCGTTAATCCTTGCTGTTGGAGAGAAGAACTTCTCCTCATTCCAACAATTTTATGTGTTCATGGATGGTGTAAAATTTCAATTTGCTAGTTTTATTAGAGCCGTAGATGTGTGCTTTAAAATTTTTCAATTATTTCAATTAAAATATCCTGCGGCATGCACTCTCGTGTGGGAGTTTATTGCCGTATATTTTTCAACTATTCAAAATCTTCGAAAATTTGAATATTAATTGACTCTTTAAAATAAAAAATATTGTTGAAATTGTAATTATTTCCTTATTTTAAAAATGTTTAGAGAGGGATTAACAAATAATTCGTTGAATTCAATGTATAGATCATTTATTCCAATGAACTAAATACATTCAATTTAATGAAATATACATGGAATTCAATGAAGTGAATACATCAAATTTAATGAACTGTACATTGAATTTAATGTATTTTGTTCATTGAATGAACTTAATACATTAAATTCAATGAAATAAACATTAAATTCAATGAACTATACATTGAATTCAATGAACTATAATACATTGAATTCAATGAACTATAATACATTGAATTCAATGAACTATACATTGAATTCAATGAACTTTTCATTAAATTCAATGAAAAAATCATTAATTTTGGCATTTATTTAATGAACGTGTTCATTGAATTCAATGAAGTGTACATTGATATTCAAGGAACCATTTATTGAAAATCACTAAGTTTAATGAATTATTCATTAAAGTATGAAGAAAATTCATTGAAATCAATGACCACAGTTCATTGGACCAAAATCGATGAATAATTCATTGAAATTAATGCCCTTTTCATTATTATAATGTACCTTTTTGGTTCAGTGTATGATATACGCGAGAACTGGAATAAATAAAAGTAGATGTTAAAATAGGAAATAATAATAAGTTACATTTTTAGTCATTCCCATGGATTTCATGTATACGAAATTCCAAAGGAGTAGCGCCAGAGTAGTGACAAAAAAGCTAATAACCTCGAAATACAGCTCAACACGTGTATGGTTCGATATTTTTTATTGCATAAGCTCCTCTGGCTCACAACTATTATTAGTTTTTACAAATGCAAATCTACGTAACAATAAAATGTAAATATATACACTTACCATGGTAAATACTGTAACGATAAGAGATAAGCAATTTTTTTATGCCAGTGATTTAGTCACCGTGATTAAAAAATCACTGGTAACTGCGGTGATAAAATACACCGCAGAACGGTGATAAAATACATTATCAAGAACAGTGATCAGTGATTGAGCTTTGATTCATTTTTTTCTTATGTCGTTTGCAGCGATTCGTGATATAACCAGTATCAATTTTTTGTCTCTCTCTCAAGTATCATACAATGCGCACTTTGGTATGAGTTTTAATGTTGTTTCGGTCATCTCTCATAACTACATACTAGGATATGTATTTGTTTAGTTATAAAATAACGTGGTCGAGGACACCATATAAAAGAACGGCGATTTCAAAATCACGTTCACTAAGAACGCCGTTCCTGAAAAATCACCGGATCATCTCTAGTAACGACTGGCACAAACACACGCTATGGCACCGTAACGGCTACTGACGCGAGGCCGATTTTTAAATCCTCGCTGCGATTAGCTTTTTGCTTTATTCACTTTGTTCAATACGCCCCTGTCAAAGTCAAACTTTGGTGTTTGCAATTTTTGCTCTATAATTATAACTAAAGTTTGCCCGATGAGGGTGACAATACTTTAGAGGTACTCAGAACTTTGTTGTTATTGTTACGTTGATACTATTTTCTTCACCTTTATTTCATGATATTTTGATTTATCCTGTTTTTAGATACATAATTATTGAGGAAATATCATTACAGGATTTAATTTAAAAACTATATTGTTACAAGTTTATTTAGATTAGGCTATGGAGCATGTCAGGGGAGTATACATTTTTTTAACTTTTCAATTGTGTAATCGTCTGAAGTAATATAGTTAGTGAAATTTAAATACATGGCTTAAGTAAAACACGATGTCAATAGTAACTTTTTAGATAAAGGACAATTAATTCATTAATTTTTTGAAAAATTTCGCATGGTGTTGTTACAATCCCAATACTATACATTGACCCTAATAACATTTGCCATCCTTTACTATAAGAAACAGTGCATTTTATTTGGTACATTTTTTTCTAAAACTCTAAAAAGTGAAATTTTGAAGGAAATTATTGCGAAAATTTGATAACTTCAACACAGATTAGACTGCCCTAACCCGACCGTCCCCCCCCCCGTGTTCCAAGAGCAAGAAGAAGAATTTTTTTATCACTAATTTTTTGTTTTGTATTCGAAGATTAATGATACGGTATTATTCCTAAAAAGCAACACAACTGCACAGTGAATTATTCTGCAAAATATTCAAATTTATTTTTTGGATAGGAACATAAATCTTCGAATTCCGCATTTTGGCTTTAAAATTTCTAAAAATGAAAAGTTCATACCATCAAAAAATTGTTCTTCATGCTCTTGTAACATACACCATATGTGAGTTAAAGTTATCAAATTTCCGTAATAATTTTATTCAAAATTTTACTTTGCAGAGGCTAATAAAAAAATATACCAAAAAAATGCAATGTTACTTTAAATTAAATATAGCAAATTTTATTAGCTATTACACAAATGTTAATCGATAAAAATCGTTTGATTAGTTTCTTAGTTATATGCAAAATATTGAAGAAGAAATTTCTTGTTTTTTCAAAAAATTGAATTTGTAGCCAAAAACCCTTTAAGCCTTTAGTGCGACAATTTACCGTTAGTTAATAATAAAGTGTTGCATACAAAAATTGTTGTTATTAACAGTGGAACCAGAAATAAATGTGTACTGGGATATTTTCAAAAAAGTCCAAAAAGTGGCACTGTCTAATGTGAATATAGCAAAAAAAAATGTTTTATAGATTTTAACTAAAAACTAATATTTGTGTGCTTTATTAATTAATAAATATATAGGTTATTATTTGTAAGTTGCTAAGTTGTTAGTGAAATTTTATTAAACTAGAATTTTTTATCTTTTCTTTGCAGATACAACAAACATAATATTCAAACAAATGGTGAGTAAATTGAGTGAATGGATTCAATGGAAACTTTAATATGTGTTTAAGGTTTTAACAAGCGAAATAAATTTCAATAAAACTAAATGGAGCTGGAAATTAATCTTATCTTTTTGTGCCATCTAGACAAGCTAAGATTTGAAAGATGAAAGGATTGTTTCGTTGAAAAAAATTCTATGTAATATGTTTGGCTAATACAAGAAAGAAGATTCTTATTAATTTACACCTTTGAATTTTTAGAATCTATTGAAATCCTAATAAATAAAAAGAAAGTCTTTCGAGTCTTTTAAAGTAAAGATAAAGGAGACGAGACTAAAAAAGATATCTTGTCCTTTGCCGTCCTCTATCTCAAATCTATTTATAAATCACACTAGTTAAGGTAAGTTTCTCAAATGTTGTTTTTGACGATAATAATTTGGTTAAAAAATTTGTTTCCAATTTCATTTCAGAATGTAAGTTTTAAAAATTGAAGTGCTTATTTCAAAAACGTGATGAAAAAAAAAACAATTTTTTATGCTCGATAGATAACTTAATGATTTGCCAACACCCACTAAAGAGGTTTCTGCTATTCCCTATTAAATTTTGGAAACATCCGTAATAGTTTTCTTACACAATTTCATTTCTTTATACAAAAATATATTTTTTAAAACTTTAAAGCTGATTATATACAGAGCTGGCTAAAAAAAATACTCAATTATATTCAATTCCAATTTCTTGGAATAAGGAATTGGTGATTGGTCCTCTCAATTCCTCAGGAATGTAATTAGAAAAATAGGCAATTCCATTACAGGAACTGTAATTATTAATTGAACACCTCAATCCACGGACTGAAATTAAAAAAAAGCAAATGTCAATTCTATAAAAGGAATTGTAATTGCTATTTGAACACCTTAATATCTTGCAATAGAATTACCAATACATAACAATATACAATACATTTCCATAATAGAAATTATAATTGGTGTCTGAACACTTCAATTCCTTGAAACGCAATTAAAAAAATTATCAATACCATTGCAGGAATTGCATATTTTTTCATTGACTCAAAATTACTTCATTATTTACTAGAAAATTTTATTTGACTCGCTCTGTGTTAGTAGGCGAAATATTTACAAATATATCTGGTCCAATCCCGCCCAATTTTTGCAAATGCTTGGTACTTGCTTGGTACACAACCTCCGCTCTCCTGTAGAAAATTTTATTAATCTACTAACAAAGTGATTTTTTCCAATTCTATACCTGAGGAATCGAGATGTACAATTACTAATTACAATTCCTGTAAAGTTATTGAGAAAATTACATTCCTGAGGAATTGAGATGTCTAATTACTAATTGCTAATTTCAAGATATTGGAATTGAGGCAAAATTATTTTCGAAAAAAACATTAATTTTTATGTGGCATACGAGTATCATGTTCTTGCAATAAGCCCTTCAATTGAAATTTTATTTTAACGAGCTAAATGCTATAAAACAATACCTGCGAAGCATGTTATCTAGAGGAATGCAGTATTCTCGATCTTTTTTAATGGTATTGATTAATGAAAGATGTTTCTGTAGATCGGGGGTCTAGCTATAATCGAGGGGCCTCTTATAATATATGTGTGTAAATTGGAGTTAGAAAAAGATGACCTTTAAGGGCTATAGTTAAAGTGGACTTGATACAAATGCACATACATATCAGTATGCATTTTTAGCAGTTTTGTTTTTGAATTCATTGTAATAGTTAAAAATAGATTCATTTATTCCAACAGAACTCTTACTCTGAAAACTTTTGCTATGACATCAGTCATAAAAACAGCAGGACCAAAGAGGCGGACACTTGTGTAGAAATCAGTGCTATTCTCAAGAAGCAGGCAGACCTCTGTCCATACCTGTCAGACTAGAAGTCCTGATAAGGAATTACAAATTAGGGTAAGAGTAAAGATTATAGTGTACAGTTTGCTTATCCCCTTATGTCTTAAATCCAAATTCTGTTTGCATATTCTTCTGCAGATCCACAAAGAAGCACTGATTGTGCTTATAATAATTTCTTTGTATTACCTGGTTTTAATTGGTTAAAATTGTATTTTGTTTTTGCATCATTAAGGAAAATCACAACTACTTCATTTAAAGGTTTTACAGAGAGACACCATTTCCGTGTTATTGTCAATTCTGACCGAATTTTGACTGCAACTAAAAAAACATTCGAATTGTGTATGAAATACGAGTAGCTAATTGTTACATTACCCAAAGTTCTTTGTTTTTTTCAGTCCACAAATACTTTGTGCATTTTACTAATGACCATTTATACATAGTACTTATGACAAATTTGTATATTTTACGAACACATCTACAATTGAAAAACTGTTAAATATTTCGAATGCATTTGTACAATTGAAAAATTCGGTTTATACAGGGTGTCTGGTGTGAGAGAACGAGTATTTACGGAGGTAAAAGATGAAGTCAAGCTTACCAAAAGAAAGGTATGGGAAGGGGAGTTGTTTTCGAACCCTTAGGAGTTATGGGGTTAATTGGTATTTCATGATTTTGACTCACACCAATTTTTCTAGCAGAAAAACTAACTCACGAAAAACTAAAAACTTAGAAAGTAAAACCTTCTCCTTCTACCTTACATAATTTTTTGCCTTTAAGTGTTTTCTATTAATTGCCCGCCTTCTTCGTTGAAGTCTTTATCATGAAGTTATCCATTTGTTTTTCTCAAAAAACTTATCTTACAATGATTTTTAAGCTCAGTAGACCATTAAAGTGTTTTAATGTGTTTATTTTTTTTACACTCTCCAACAAAGTGTCGTAAATTATTGCGAAGCAAGTTAAACGAAACAATTCGAAATCAATTGATCATTCCGCTTCACAAAATTCAAAAAACAAAAATACCAAACCAAACCAAATACTCAGCGCAGATAACACTGAAGTGGGTAAATATTATGAACCATTTGTGTGTTCATTTAACTCATTTTTCCTGTTTAGCTTCATTGTACTTGTGCTTAAGTTGTGACATTTGTTCCACATAATGATTCGCTTAAGGTTGTCTTCCTGTTCCCGGGCTTCAGTCGTCAGCCCCAAATCCTCTTCTCTTCAGTTTTTTGACGTCAGTCTCAGCATAACGTTTATTTGTTTGTGATTTTGTGGCGCTGTGAAGCTTCCTGCAACAATTTCCTACGACGATAATTTCATCAAAGTTTTATTATGTTGATTATGATTGCGCCATTGATGATAAGGGGATGTTATAATGTGGAATGGTAGGTGGGGAGATGAGGGCGTAATGATGTGAAATATTTTGTAGGGGTTGGATTTAACGATTTTGGCTATGATAATGATAATGACTTTGTCTATGATTCTATATATTAAATCTATTGCTTTTGGCTTGTGCTTTTGAGCTTCGATGATGACGCTAACGTGATGGTGTTGTTGTTGGTAATGTTGATAATCCGACTCTTTTAAAATCTTTCATAATGTGCGGCATAAAATCAATCAAAGTGCTTGATAGTCCATTGAGTCAATCCTGCGCGATAGAATTTCATGTCTGGCATAAACTTTCTTGTCTGTACATTGCTGGTTGTTGTTGTTGTTGTTGTTGGTAACCATTTACTGTTTGCCAAATGTTGCGTTTAAATTGGCGCGCATTTTATTATCTTTATATTGCTAGGCAGGCAATCAAATCCGTTTAAGTATTCTTTCGTTTATTGTTTTTCTGGTGTATAACCATACGGGTATAGATTCTTTTTATTGCCAAACGATTCTGAAAATGATTTTAATTAAACGCACTTCTGCATTCTTGGTGGGGAGATTTAGTGAATTGAATTAACTAACTTTTAATTAAATTTCGTTGATTTCAAATTTCGTTCGATTTATTAATAAAAAATTAATGTCAGCTGCCTAGTCAATAGTAAACGTCACAAATTTGAATCTAAATTGTTTTGGTTGAGTTCTTTGCTTTCCGGGTATGTTTAGAAATAAACGGAAATTACTTTTATGAAATTGTTTTGATGATCATTATAATTTCAACCTATGTTTATGAATGCCACAAGCAGTTTATGAAAGGTTTCTCGAAATTAAGGTGTTTTCGTTAATATTATTTCTGAACATAGCGAGTGCCTTAAATAATGCTCTTTCGAGAGCTATCTCTCCTTCGTTCACAGATTTGTTAATAAAAGGGTGGTGTTACAAATTCAAGCATATAAACTTCTATATAAATTGGTGAACAATGTATTTCGTTCATTATTTATTCTTGCAAAAATAAGTCTTATAATGTTTCAATAAAATTATGAACTTTGCGAAAGATCTTCATTGTTGTAAATATAACTTTCTTTATAAGTATAATTTACAATCAAAATCTGAGTTACACGCTTTTGTTAAGACCTTTTTGTCTTCTTGAAGATAAAATTTGTTTTAATAAGTCCCAAGACTAATCAAAAGGCTACTTCTTGCTTTTCTTTATCTAATTATATTATAATGTTTCACATATCAGTGTGTATGTATCAGTGCCGGTATGACACTTTGCGAAGCCTTGAGGTAAAAATATTTGGTGGTGCTTTCCCTATAGAAACATTTAAAATTTTTTCAATTGAAATGCTTAAGTATTCTCCTCTGATCAGTGCTGCCATTATAGCTACTTTGTAGCTAACCTTTGCTTCATTTAACTCCATAAAATGTGTTTTAGCTCTTTCTAAACTACTTTTCTAGGTGTTTTGCTTCAAGTTTAAATAAATAGTTTTAGCTACTGCTTCCTTTTTTTTATTAAAAAATGCCGTATTTTTAATGATCAGTTGTGAGTACCTTCTTGCTGTATCATAAGCAAAAAACCCTTTTTCTGTTCTAAAGCACGGTTTAAACAAAATCTGGATGCACTCTAGTGATTACTATACCGCCTCTTATGGTAGGTAGTGAACACATTTTACACATCACTGTTGACAATTCTTGTACCGATGCTTGGTGGAATTTTCCGTTCATTTAGTTATTATGAACGATGGAGAAAGCAAACAGAAAAGTTATTTCGAACATATATATTTAAAATCCAAGATGGTCAGGATCAAAAATTGCTAAATAATTAAAAATGTATAGATCAACAGTATTAAGTATAATTAAACGCTTTAAACCACTCTAAATGTGGACAGAGCAACAAAAAAGTGTAAGAAATGGGAGCATGTGACTCAAACTTGAGATTAAAGATGTTAAGAACAATTCAACAAAACCCCGGTTTATCAGATAATAATCGCACCAAAAAATTTGGGACGAGTAAGAGTACGGCAAGATTAATACGTCTGTGGGCAGGAATAAAGTGTTATTGTGCCAGAAAAAACCCAAACCGTGCAGTTAAACACAGTTAAGTTGCTAAAGAACGAGCAAGGCTACGGTAAGGTTTTGACCAAATTCAAAGGGTGCATAATAATTAATTTAGTTTAGTGTAGTTAGTAGAGTACCTATGACAGTTCTAATCCAAAAACGCGTGTATTTTCTTATGGGCCTCAAAATTCACAAAATTGTGCCCTACTGCGCAGTCGGCGTAGTACGATCGGTCAAGTTGGCCGATAGTAGGGTGGCTGAAGCGTGTTCTTGTTGTTGCAAATTGGAGATAAGCATGCAAGATGTACGGATGGAGGGATAGCTAGGGGGTATGATCGGCCAAGCTAGCTGAAGTAGAACGCTTGAAGCGTGCTGCTGCTATAAATTGGAGATAAGCACACAAGATGGACGGACAGATGGATTGATAGCCAGATGGGCTATGAAATATGTTCTAGAAGCTTCTAGAACCTTCTAGAACATTCTAGAACATTCTAGAAGTAATTGAAATTGGAGATAAGCATGCAAGATGGACGGACAGATGGATTGATAGCCATATGGGCTATGACATATGTTCTAGAAGCTTCTAGAACCTTCTAGAACATTCTAGAACATTCTAGAAGTAATTGAAATTGGAGAGAAAGCAAGCATAGAAGACGAATGGGCAGACAATCAGTCAGATAGTCAGATGGATGGACGGACGGACGGATTGCTAGCTAGATGGAGGTATGATTGATCAAACTAGCTGAAGTGGGAGATAAGCAAGCATAGAAGACGAATGGGTAGACAGTCAGTCAGATAGTCAGATGGATGGACGGACGGACTGATAGCTAGCTAGATGGAGGTATGGTTGACCAAGCTGACTGAAGTATGATGAGTGATGTTGTTGTTGTTGTTGGTATAAATCAAATTTTAAGTTTAAGGTGATAAGCCCAAGCTTCATAGCAAGCTGAATGTTTATAGATTTAAGTCGCTACATAAACTTAGGTGTTGTTGTTGTTGTTGGTATAAATCAGCATTTCAAGTTTAAGGTGATAAGGAAACAGCACAGAAGTAAAGAGTGTAGTTGTTATGCATTTTAATAAATTTAATATGAGTTGGTTGACTTATGTAAAAAAAAAAAAGTATGAAAGCAGCAAAATAAATTAAGCTAGCGATTGAAAGCGATATCATAGCCATGACCATACGCAATAATGCTGATATAAATAAAACAAATCGAGCTGACTTATATATGAATCATTATTGTTCTTTTATTGATTTGTTATATTCAAAGTTTGATAATTACATGTATAAAAGCAATAATTACATGCACAAAAAGTAATTGATTTAACCATTCAGCTTCGAGTATAATTTTGCTCTATTTTCTTCTTCTGTTTCTGCATCTTTTTACTCCTTTACCAATCTTATTTTTAGCATCTTTTTGCTCCTTTGCCCATTTTGCCAACTTTTGGTCATCCTTCTTCTTCTTACACTTCTCCTCTAAGTGCGAGTTGCTACCGCAGTAGTAGCAATAAATTAATTTACGATACCGTCTCAATCTATTCATATTATTTTGCTGATGGCTTTATTCAAAATACCTTCAGCAATAAAGATCAGATGATGACTGGTTACCTTTTTGTAATTCGCACACATTTAAATAATTCTTCTGATTTCGCTGGTTAGAGGTGAGTATTCAATTAAACGATCATGGATTACTAGACAATAGGCCGATGTTTTATCTGGAATCGGTTTGTTTGCTTCGGTATCAAATTCGATTCGTATATCAATAGGTCCAGTTTTAACTGCTTCATTTTGGTGTGTTACATCGACAACAATTAGCGGAGCAATAGCCTTGAATGTACTGACATCTAGCAATGGTTGAGGTTCTCGCATATAATAACTTTGTTGAAATTTTGCATACATATCATATAGTACAGCATATTGCCCCATTTCAAAGCGACTATTCAAATCATCATAGGGATATGAATCAGAGTTTAAATATACTTTTAAATTAGTGATATTACAATGATTGAATATATTTCCTTCTTCTATACTTTTTTCTCTTTGTAGACCAATGATGAGAAATCTAGGTCGTTCGTTTTGTGGAGCCAGTTTTACATTCCATAAAACCTTTGTACTCTTTGGTAGCATTGGATTTACGTGACAGTCCCAACTTCGAAATGGCATTAATATAGGATTTTTGTTGTTAATTATTTTATACATTTCCAATTTTGCAAAGTCCGATAGTTGTATGTGGGGCATTTTCCATATTATATCCAATATTGTGAATTTTAATTGATCTGTTGTATGAATCGATGGATGAAATGATCTCTCATTAGATGATGAACGTTGAAGGATAAGCTCATGTTTAGAATTTAATATTATTTTATTATAATCTTCAGCAAAACCCAGCAACATTTTTAACGGCACACAACAACTAAAATGAGATTTTTCCAAAGTTAGACTTTCATCAGGGCACCAACCAGCGTTTCTTAATGCATCGCTTTCAGCTTTATTCAATGATGCAAAATTTTTCATGGTGGATGAAATTCCGAGACTGCGCGTACGATCAACTTCAAAACCATTAATTTCATATCGAATTTCATCAAACAGATATGAAGCAAAGTTATTTTTAAATTTCACACCTGTTGTTACCACATCTTTTCCTCCTTCTTGTTTTACTATGAAGCCATGAATATAAATCATACTCTCACTTGGTAAGACAAAGAGGTCCTGATTCTGAATTGGTATACGAATCTCATCATTATTATTAAAAGATTTCAAATATGGCGAGTAACTATGGTATTCCTTTTTTATAATGCTCTCATCATATATCGGTTTTTGAAGGACATTTAATATCTCATTCATGCTTGTAGATTAAGTCTCAAGGATTTTAAATATTCTATATTAGCTGCAGTCAACAGCTTCTTTTTTGTATGTCCCGGGTTGAGTGTTGATGAAGGAGTAACTGGAAATTCTTTTTGAATTACATTTTTATTGTTCTTAGTGTAAATAATCATTTTTATTCAGGCTTAAAGTGAAGTCTTACGGAAATTTTTTCTCCTCGAAAATTTATAAGGTCTCCGTCTTGATTTAACACTCTTATCGTTATGTTGTTTATTTGTTGACAGTTGATGGGTAAGTAAATGACATTTCGAGGTTTCTCATTTATTTTATATCCTGGTGAGACATCCAGAGGAAATTCATGAATTGTATGAACTGATGTGTTATTAATATATGATCCGGTTGTCAAGTTACATTCAATTCGTATTGTGTTTATGTTTGTAATATTTAAAGGTAAATCAGATTCAAAATGTTTCGTAGTTTTATTAGGCTGACCTTTAGGCATATATTCAGTTTTTTCCATTTCTTGTAATAGGTCTAAAGATATCACTTTGATAAACTCATCATACGGTAGCTCATTAACTATCAACTTTCTTTTACTGAATCCCAACAGCTGTCCTATACTGTTTGGTTTTGAAAAATCTATATCCATGGAGGATACAATTTCAGTTTTAAGAGTGTTGTTGTTTGATTCAATTTCCAAGAAAATTGCTCCATCAATGGCTCTTACCGCTGTTTCCAAGAAAAACCCAATATCCTCAAATTCATATGAACCAACTGGTATTGTAATAGTATGTGGCCCGATATGAAATAAATTGTTGTAGACATCTACATTAGGTATTGAATTAAATGCTACAAAGTCTACAAGACCGCAAACATATTTTGTGGCCAATTCAATTGGTGGAAAAAATTTTCCAATAAGAGTTGGTGTGGTTCCGCTTAAAGAGATTGTTATGGACATGACAAGTTTTCGTAATGAACTGATGATCGGTATCCATTTAATATAATTTAAGTACTAAATAACAATGCAAATTGTTTTATAATTTTAGATCTTTATTTATAAACTTCTTCAGGAGTAATACATTTTTTTCAGCACAGATAAAATGTTTCTTATGATAGCTACAAACATTTATTGCGTGACCATTTTGATACAGAGTTTTTAAATTTGGACAGTTTAGATCATCTAGGTTATGATAAATAATTTCATCTTTAAACAAATTTTTAATCCACTTAATTTTTTCTAAACCTTTAACATAACAAATAAAATTTTCATCCTTAATATATGCTTTATAATATGCTATAATATTTGCCAAAGTTGAATTGCCTGCTTCCCATTTAAGCCCATGATGATTATTATGAAGCCAATTATATGAAACTTTTTCTCTTGATGTCAGCATAGAATATTGAAGAGGCGGTTTCATTATAAATGTTTGAACTTGTAAGTCATCATCCGCTAAAATACTTATCTCTTTTACACTAAATTCATTATTGATGTAGAAACCTTGAACATCTATAACTAAAATTCTATCCGCAGACATTGTCAAGTGTTATGTAGATCTCTATGTCGACTGAAGAAAACTTGATAAAATTTGAACTTTTATATTATAATAAAAGTTTATTATATTCAAAGCGTCATCCCATAATTCATCAATAAAGGAGCATCCACATGTATTAGGACCACGAGTTGTTTCATCCCTTGACCATACACAATTGTTATAATGGTTACCAAATTTAGATGTTTTTATCTTATATAGTACATATTCATCTAGTCGAACTTTTAATTTTTGTAGAATAATCTTGTGCTCAGGCCATAAAAGTATTTCTTCCCTTAAGAAATCATTTAAAAATTTAGCACGAAACTCATTATTCGTTGTTTGATAATTAAGACCTCTTATCATGATGACTGCAAATTTATATCTGATTGATAAAATTTTAGTATATTTCCATTTCAAAATCGTGTTTGTAATCTTGAATGTTGATTAATGTCGTATCAGAACGGAAAGTAGTGTCATCCTCAGTAACCACCTCTATTTCACCGTTACTTAAAAATCTCTCGTATTCAACTTGACGATATTCAAAACACGAAATATTTAATCGGCGTTTCAAGTAATTGCTATCATATGTACAGCGAATTCTCAATTTTATATTATCTTTGTATTGTATTTGAAAATGCCTGTAAAATGGTTGTGAACTTTCAATAATTCCAGCAATATTTTGCTCCTTTTTAACTAAGTCTTGCCTAAATGCTTCAATGGCCTCATCAGCTGTAAACGATTGATCTTAAGGCAGCTGGCGCTCTTCCTCTCCAGTCGGCTGAGGTTCTACTGCTGTTGCTGACTCGGCGTTTACATTTAAATCTTTACTAAACTTTAAAAGTTTAAAATTTAGTTGTATGCTTACAGTATCATTATTAGGTAATTTTACAGCAAACTCGGTATTTTTAAATTCATTTTCACTCAAATCAATTGGTACTGTTGCTGAAAATACGTGTACAATACAAAAATATGTGAGTAATATGATGAAATTATTTTTCATTTTGTTTTTTCTTTTTCTCTAACAGATGTGTTCTTTTGTTGACGGTATATTTTTAAATGACGTGATAAGAGTTGGTGCTCATATTTATAGTCTAATCTAATAATCCTCGTCTTCAAATGAGCGGTCAAGTGAGCTGCCACCACCACCAACTAATTTGATAGTTTCACTCCCGTCATTCAAATTTTTCTTTTGGGTGTGGGTTTTTGTATAGTTTTTATGAGACGGACGGACTGCAGCCTTACCGAGTATTTTATCCATACCTCCAAAAAATCCATCTATTTCACGGAAAATGCAAGATGATTTGAATGAGTATACGTTTGTATCTTTATAGCCACCTTCATAAACTGTACCAACTAACGATATCATACCACCAGTAACCTCAATTTTTATATGCTGATTGTGACTAAATTCAAATGTTGGTATGTTTGAGGGCATTTGCTGGCCTCTATTAAGAGAAAAAATTTGTGTTCTAACCCCTCCTTCTGCGGCTAGAAACACCTGCAACATAGTATCCAAAACTATAGCATTTATTATTTGTAAAGTTTTCCAATGTGCATGACAAGTACAGTATTTATCATGACTTCTTAAAACTTGCCCCCAATACATATTTTACTGAAGAATGTAATACAACTAAATCACTCTTATCATAGTTTTCTATTTATATCTTGCACACGTCTCTATAAAATTAGGATCATGTAGTCATACATATTTACTATTCTTTCCAACTTCTCCTAGC
Organism: Dichetophora obliterata; assembly: GCA_963920525.1. NCBI lineage: Eukaryota > Metazoa > Arthropoda > Insecta > Diptera > Sciomyzidae > Dichetophora > Dichetophora obliterata. The sequence goes on from OY986438.1 coordinate 109,358,153, forward strand.
ATACCATAGTATTTCATCACATCCTGTAATATTTCATATGTATATGTATATACATATGCAAAATATGTATATATATATATATATATACAATATATATGCATACATACATGCATTCATCATAAAAAGTTATGATTTTATATACACATTTAACCGCAACTGATAAGAAATTACCATATATCAGGATGTAAATAATGACAACTGATAAGAAATCGATAAATAATATGATGCAATATGCTTAATAAGCCCATTTTTAGAATATTAAGAATCAGTTTAAAAGTACCTATCACAGCGTGAAGTTTACAGAATAAAAATGATGAAAGCCAGTCTGCAAAATCTTTTTCAAAATCCTGGTATTAATTACTTACCTATAAAGGATATGGAAGTGAACTTCCCATATGAAGTCAACAGAATCGAGAGAATAGATACAAAATATGGTGAAAGTATCAGATGTCTTGTAAATAAAGAATTTCACATTTATTTGCCGAAAAGATTTCTGATTATTACTAAGAATCAGATGGACTACTTAAATGATACTCCACACAATTTACTGAAAACCGTAGATATGCATGGTATATTTTCCTTAATAGTTAAAAAGAAGAAGAAGGAAAATATAAATTTCGGTTTCTACAACAATAACAACAACAACAACAACAACAGCAACAACAACAACTTATATGAAAGCTCTGGTGAAGATGAAGATGATCCACGTGTTGTTGTAGAAAAAATGTCTTTTAAAGAATCAACTTAAAAATTTTATAAAATAAAATTTCAATAAAAAGCCAACCAAATTTTCATTATTAAAAAAAAAATAAAATGTTTTTCTTTATTAAGTAAAGGTATTTATCTTTATTATTTTAGGTGTTTTAGTTCATCTTTATTAATCCAAGAATTATGATGGTTGGAAAATCCTAACCATTTAACGTAAGCTTGCTGTCCCGTTGTTTTAATAACCTTTTCAATCAAGTATGTATTCGGAAAATGCGTCTTCATTACTTCATGTTCATAGAATCCGCCAAGAATAGGGTTTCCTTCATAATCATCTAATAAATATGTTACAGGGTTTGTGTTTCGTATGGAACGAATCTTAAAAACTTCAGTTGTCCAGTTTGGAGTATATCCTTTTGCAAAAATATGCTTATATTTGCTAATTCGAACGTGGTCGCCAATTTTTAGTTTACCTTTTTTAAAAATTTTAGGATGATTATAAGCCTGTTTTAGTATAGAGCCTTCATTTCTTGTGCTGACCGACTTTGGGGCCATTCCAATGGTTCTATGCTTTTTATTATTATATTCATTAATTAAATCTTTATAAATATTTATCCATTGATAATTTCCTTGTAAGCTAAATTTTTCCCACATCATACCTTTTATGGTTCTATTAAATCGTTCTACAATAGATGCTTTCATGATGCTATATGTAGAAAAGTGATTAATATTTTGCTTTTTCATCAGGCTTTGAAATGTTTTATTATAAAACTCTTTGCCATTATCTGTTTGCAAGTTTTTTGGAATCCTCTTTTGCGAAAAAATGACCATCATTGCATTAGTAATATCTTCACTACCTTTAGATTTTACGGGAACAATCCAAGCAAACTTTGAAAAAGTGTCTATTACTGTTAAAATAAACCGATAACCTTTGTTGTACTTTGAATAAGCGCCCATTTCAACAAGATCTGCTTGCCAAAGATCGTCTATACCCTTGGTTACCACACGTCGCCGTATAAAATTTCTGCGTGCTTGCTTATGAAGCTCCTGCACCACTGCTTGTCTCTCCATTTCTAATGGCTTCAGTAGTTGTTACTCGTTTAAGAGCTTCCACCTCCCCGTCTCTATCAGCAACCTTAGACCACGCACGTTTTAGAGCTTCAGTTGGCGAATTCCTTTCAACACGGTTTACTTTCTCGTTCAAAAACTCGTAATAGCCTTCTATTTTTCTTAAAAAACGTTCTTGAGCTTCATCAATTTTATACGTAAGATCTTGCGTTGATTTATTTATTATTGCTTCTAAGTCTGCAAGTTTTGTCGTAAGCGATGTGTTCTGTTGTTGTATTAATTCATGAAATCGATTCTCTGCTTCCGTAGTTTTCTCCATATAAAATGTATTCAATTGTTTCTTTATTTCTTCAAAATAACTTTTTAAATAAATTTTATTCACAGCATCGTTTTCCAATACAGGATAAGCAATATTTTTTATTCTACGTGCGTTGAAGTTAAAATGACGATCGCTATCTAAATGAATCTTGGTGTGCGGGTTTTGATATCTTTCAGAGCTACCCATATAATGACCAAACTTATCGATAGGCATCTTATGAATATTGATTATGTTATATTTTGTAGTCTATTTATACAATAATCTTTGCTTCTCTCAGCTCCTCAATAATTGAGACAATTTCATTATTATGATTCGAGTGACCAGCTATTGATGATGCTATTAAAAGACGCAATCTATCAACCAACTCGTTGGGGTCATCCCAATATACATAATTTGTTTTTTTTGTACTCAACTTCATCAAACCTCCACCTCTATGAACTTTTTCTTTAAATAATTTTCGAATAATCGTTGTATATTTTTTTGAACGATTTCCATTAATTTGCCCATTTATGCTGTTATTTCGTTTATGAGCATTAGTCATCTCTAATATTTGTTTATAAGTATTTAAATCTGCGCCATTAAAACTGATTGGTTCCTTGTAAACTATTAGTTCATATAAGCCTGGTGTGAAGGGCCATTGCGAGTTACCTACATTTACATTGGCTGAATCAAAAGTAATTGGCTCATTACCCAATCTCCATATCTGATTTTTATCCTTGTGAGGACCATAGACTTTATCGAATTTATTTAAATTAACTCTTGATAAATTGAATTGAATACTTTGATTCGGATTTATTCCAATGGTGACATCATCATTTTCCAAATCATTATCAGCAATATCATCATCATGAGTATCATCATCATCAGCGTCATTATCAACATCAAATGACTTAAACGTGGATAAACTTTTATCGATTTCCTCTCTATCAAGTTTTGGAGAAAATGTATTATTATCATGCCTGCTCTTTTTAAATGGTGTGCTGGTAGTAACTTTATTATCCTTAAAAGAGTTATCTGAATATTTTCCATTTTTTTTTATTATTGTTCTCTTGCTATTAGTTGATTGAATTATTTCTTTTAACGGTTTTGATATTGGTTTAAAAGTTTTTTCTAAGAGCTCATCATTTGCAGCTTCTCCGAGCTGAAGACTTTTATATTTCCTTTTCAAAATATTTCTAGTTTTAATAAGATTGCTCACTAGATTTGGTTTCTTATTCATTATGATAGTTGGTATGTTTAGTAGTTTCCTGTTTAACAGTATAGCCCAGTTTAGCGGTTGGTTGTATAACTGTATAGGTCAGTTTAGCAGTTAGCTGTTGGCTGTTTAACAGTATAGCCCAGTTTAGCGGTTGCCTGTTTAGCAGTTAGCTGTTTAATGTCATCCGTTAAGCAGCATTTGTTGTACTGATTTTAAAATATTTATACTGTTTCCTTTTATAGGCTAATAAAAACATTGAATCCTTTCCTATAGCGTCCATTATTTATGAGATCATCCTTGTTTATAACTAGAAAGCTATAGTTTTCTTTCCAGCACTTTGAACATAAGGCATGAAATGTCTTAAAAGACATATCAGAACCAACATGATCGCCATAAATGTGCTTTATATTCATCTCATCCTGTTTAAATATTATAATCATATTAGCATTATCACGAATTAGGTGTTTTGGTATACGTGTATAAGTTTGACATAAGTAAAAGCTGTCAACATCCTTGTGGCGCCCCATGCAGAAGTATGAGCGTATGTGATTTTGTTTCTCGCAAGCTACATCATCAAATATAAATATTGAGTTGGGCTGCACTTCGTCTGGAGATATGACGTCATCATTATTGGAAAATGATGAAAAATTTATTCCCTTGATAGGTTTAATTAAACGCTCCAAGTATTGATATTTCGGTTGCTGTGCTGACTTTGAGTATAAGTAAATACTTTGAAATTTCAGTCCATTGGGACTTTCAATAAGGCTAATCATCACATTTGTTTTCCCACAATTTGAAGGTCCAACAATAAGACCACGAATAGAGTTTGGTAGTAATGAGCTGTGTCGTGTTCTATTTGACGAATTTAACTTTGAATCAATATTCTTTACGTTAATTGACTTATGTTGTTTTAAGAATCGCATATTGTATACTACTAATTGTTTTCGTATATAATCGGGTCCTTTTATTAATTTTAATTCACTTCCCATTCAACCTTTACTTGGAAAAGAATAAATACTAATGACAATTATTTATAAAAAGACAATCAGTCTTAGTCCATCCTTCATTGGGAAAGGTTTCATCAATAATTTAATCGATAAACTTCCCATTGAGCTGCATTTACCTGGATATCAGTTTTGTGGACCCGGTACTAAATTAAAGAAGCGATTAGCTAGAGGCGATCAAGGAATCAATCTTTTAGATGCAGCTTGCAGACAACACGATATATTATACTCAAAAAATAAAGATTTGGAAAAAAGGCATACTGCTGATAGAATCTTGTCTGAAAAAGCTTGGCAAAGAGTTACCGCAAGTGATAGTAGTATTGCCGAAAAATCAAACGCTTGGCTTGTTACTAACGCGATGAAAGCAAAAACGAAATTTGGACTGGGTTATGCTACCAGTAAAACGGCGAGATCTCCTCAAATAAATGGGCATTAGACATGCCCTGAATAGTGCTAAAAAGAGAATTAAGAAAACGAAAAACTTGGATGATGCAGTTAAAATTTCAAGAAAAGTTGTAAACAATATTTTCAAGGGGAAAAAATCTCTGATTAAGACTCCTCGAGTAATTCCACTACCTAAATCTGGAGGTTTTCTCCCGCTTGCACCTATATTCGCTGCGCTGGGTGCACTTGGGGGTCTAGCCGGTGGAGTATCTGGCATTACAAAAGCAATCAATGCAGTAAAAACTGGAAAAGAGCAGTTAAATGAAGCAAAACGGCATAATAGTAAAATGGAAGCTATTGCAATGGGAAAAGGCATGTTCCTAAAACCATATAAAAAGGGGTTTGGATTATATTTAAAACCTTATCAACAAAATTTTTAATGCAGCTACCTAAAAGAGCCCTTACTGATGTAGATATAAGAAAATATGCTAAAGATATTCCAAATTTTAGAGGAGTGTTTATGTGTGATACTCTTCCAAGTAAACCATTTAAAAAAGAATGCGGGATAATTAATCTCGATACATCAGAGGGCCCCGGCACACATTGGGTAGCATACTGGAAAAACAATAATCAAATTGAATATTTTGACAGCTTTGGAAATTTACAACCACCAAAGGAAATAATAAAATATTTAGGGAAAGATATAAACTATAATTATACTAGATATCAAAATTTTAACACAATTAATTGTGGACATTTATGTTTGAAATTTTTGTTTTCAAAAATAGGCTGAAAGAATAAAGGGAAAAATAAAATACTTAAAATCCATTTTGTTTCTTTGTAAGTCATCATAATCATCATCGACATCAGATACTTACCCATACTAGAGATTATTATTATAAAATTCCAAGAGCAGAGTAAAGTTTAAAATATCAAATAAATATATTTTGTACAACGTTATAAAAATTTTATTTTTGTTCTTCTTAATCATATATCTTTTACAATTTAAAATCTTAAAAATAAACATTTATTCTTAAGTAATATTATTCTACTTCATAATACTGAAATGACCCCACGGTAATGTCTCATTACTATTTGCTACCAAAAATTGCATTAAGCCCTCATGATAATAAGCGATTTTTGTTCTTCTTAATTATATATCTTTAACAATTTAAAATCTTAAAAATAAACATTTATTCTTAAGTAATATTATTCTACTCCATAATACTGAAATGACCCCACGGTAATGTCTTATTACTATTTGCTACCAAAAATCGCTTATTATCATGAGGGCTTAATGCAATTTTTGTTTGTATGATTGAGCTTACTTCATGTTTCCGCGACTGAATCAAATTTTGCTGAACTGTCTTTTCAACGTTGTTTTCAAGGCAATCAACATAGTCACTAAACGTTATTTTAGTCTTGACTATGTTTCTTTTTACACCTTTCGATTTTTTTGTTGAATCTTCACCCTCTACACGTATCGCATACATTTTTGCACGGAGCCCCACAAATTCAGTCATGATACTCCCATTATTCTCATCTTTCATGAGACCCAAAACTTTTTTATTGACTTGAGGAATATCCCACACGTTGTCAATAGGATAGTCGCTTGTATCAAAGTGTATAAAGCAATCGCGTTTGATGACCTCATACAAGTCTTTACAAGTCACCTCATATATTAGTGAATCGGTATCAGTATAGCAAATGCTACAATCGGAACCAAATTGCGGAGCCATATAACCATAATGAAAATCATAAATGGTTGTTTTAGCTAAATCAAGGATGCACATACCAACATAAATGGGCTTATTGAAGTATATCTCAGTTTTATTGAGTTCAATTGCCACCAAATTTTCGCAAAATATTGTTGAGGCCTTAAACTCAGGCTTAGAAATAAGGGCTTCGGCACCATATCGACCTAACCAACTCGTCACCAATTTAACAACACTATGTTTACGTATGTTTTCCATAGTTTTCCCAAACGCAGCATTATCCATATTTCAAAGCCTGCTTAAGATTTCTGTAGTGGATAATATATCTCACGCTACCACCCAAAGTTGCCAACAGTTTTTTCTGCTTTGATCCTGGAGGTGAAATATGATCAGGGCAAAAGGGGAGATCTTTATGGTAATCGTGGAGATTAATTGGATACTCTAAATCTACCTCGAGAATATATCCTACATCTGAATCGTCAGCTATGGCTTCAACATTAAAATTTTGAAAATCTGACAGCCAATGAAACTCACTGTGGGGGAGAAATTGAGACATGGCCCAACCATACTGATTATTAATGTCATAATACATTAAGAATTTGGATGGTTGAGCCTCATCGAAATCAGTCATGTACTTATTGTTGGCTTTCGAATAACGCTTAGTACACTGGCTAAGACCCCCACGAATACCTCGCTCTACAAACATGAGCATATCAATATCTGTCAATAGCTCAAGGGTTATATCAGTATGCTTAAGCATTGCATCCCATGTATAACCAGGTAGAGTGAAATAATGTGCGGGATCTAGGCCATAAGTTTTATGACAACTTGTGCGAAATTGTTCGAAAACATCTGATAATAGTAAAACGTCTGTTTTCAAATAAATATCTGAATATTCCCCCAAATTATTAATACTTAATTCAGCCCAGACTTTTTGTGCATGAGCATAATCGTCTGCGCTGATGTTTGTATCATTAAGCTGATTGTAGAAATGTGTAATATCGGGTAATGATGTTTCTGAAAATTTAACTACATCATCGCAGTAGTCATACGGAAAGACACCCTTACGTGTCAGCAAATTTAATTGTTCATCATTTAAATTGTTAAACTCCGATTTTAGAATATTGCAATTTGGTAGATGTGAGGCTAAAGTATCTAAGCTACTCGCCATGAATCTGAATGAGTCAATAAACCGATATTTTATTACATATTCGTCCAGTCGTTTTTTAAATGAAATGTAACGTTCCCTGTTTATTGGTAGAAGGTCAATGCGTCCCTTAAAATCTGTTGCTAAATTTTTAAAAATGAAATGTGAGTCATAACCGGTAAGATTATGAAAAATAATGGGTATTGTGTGCGAGTCTTTGAAGTTTATGTTGCACCCCTTATGCGCTGGGCCTCGATAAACACCGGTAAGATGACAATGATCGCGTACCTTGACATTATCACCGGTGAAGGCTTTCTCACATATGTGACATGTGTTGGCGATCGTGAAACTTTGAACTTGCTCAACAGTCATGTCATCCATGGGTAGAGGCAAAGAAAGACAGTTTCAACATCTTCGGCAAAATTATTAAGTTCCGAAACGAACCACGCAATACAATCTGCCCCACGATAGCTTTTATAAAACGATAACGTGGGGTCATACGCACACTTAACATAAAAACCCACACTATATGGTATATGCTTCTGGTATGCATTTCCAACAATGGACTTTGCCAAAATGCACTCCAAATCGCCATATACCACAAATGGGGTCATAATCTTATTTTTAAAATTTTTAAAGCAAACCTCCTTCTCAGCTTCTGTCGGCATCCTTATTTTACAGTTGTTTAGTTTGCTGCAGTCCTCGGTGTGCTGCTCCAACTTGAGTGCTGAGTGGAAGTAGTGCAAACATCTATCGCAAAAAAATTTGCATCCATCATGTGCCGATAATTGTCTAGACAAAAGCCGTGAAAGACTTTTTATCCACACATAATGGTATGTGATTGGAACATCATCATCATTGCTGCTACCATTTCCATTATCAGCGATATTGTTGTTATCATCACCATCATCAGCTTCATTCTGATATCTGCTCTGCACCATCAGGAGATTTATGTGACATACCATTTTATTTTTTGTCAAATATGACGGTAGCACTGTAAATTTGTTTCTGTTTTTATGCAGAATGTATACATTAATTGAGATGTTGTTTTGCATCTCAAATCTCGGGATCTGCCGCATCGTCATTGGAAATACTATATTTGACAAATTTAGTATATCACGATAATTTGGGTACATTGACATGCGTTCCGTATGCACATTCGCTGGATGCAGAGCAGATATGATTGCCCAAGCAAAACATGCGTTGTCATCATTTTTCACATTAACGCATGCTTTCTTCCTATGAATCTGTGGTGGTAGCGGGATATATGACGATCCTAGCTGTGGCGTGTATTTGTTGATGTTCACTGCCAAGTTAACGACTGCAGCCAACGCCCATCCACTATCCCGTTCTTGGAACTCTTCCAGCTTTTTCAAAATAGCATTTTGAACATGTTCAAAAAACCAAGCTCTAATATCCGTTTCCCGGTAAATAGCAACATTTTTCGTGTTCATGAATTTCAATTCACTAATTTCCTCATTAGCTCTAGTAACTCGAAATTCGCCACAAAATATTGTATTTACCTTAAGAGACGTAAATTTCACTAAGGATTTTTTAACGGTGCGCTGGAAGAGATCTAGACAATCTGCCAAGAAATTCTGGGGATCTTTATGCGTTAAATTAATTATGACGCCGGTACGTACTCTGAAAATTAAAATATGGGTTAAATTAATATATTATATTAAATCGAAATATGTAATATGGTAATAAAATTATTTAAAAATTAAGCTTACCGTCCACCAAATGTTGACTCGATTTCTTCCCACCGAATTCGAATTGAAGCCCAATCCGATCTGTTGCCCGTTCGGGAAAGACCTGCACCAGTACAAGCGTTGAGCTTCTTCAACTGCGTGCGATAGCCTTGAATAAGTCCTATTCCGCATGTAGCACTCTGCTTGTTTCCAACAGTTGTTGCCTTCCGTAAAATACCCCGAAGGGTAATAAGGAGCGATGAGCACTCTTTTATGCTCGGCATAACCAGCTCCCGATTTTTATGCGCATTTTCGCACAATGCTTTTGCAATTTTTAAAATTTCTATGACGCGTGCACTCATTTTAAAATTTAAGAATTACTAATAAATAAATCTTCACGAAACGTTTAAATATTTTATGTTGCTGATCAAATATTGAATGAGCTAAAAACTCTCAATTCAATTATTTATATATATTTATGGGTTCAAATAATAAATTTTTCTTAAATCCTTATCTTCTTTGCTGCTTTCATACGCTATTTTTACATTACTCAACCGACTCATATTAAATTTATTAAAATGCTTAACAGCCATACTGCTCCCTTATCTTAAACATTTGGTTTTGGATCCGTTTAATACGCTTACTATGAAGCTTGAGGTTATCGTCTATAACATTAAATTTGTGGTGCCTACCTATTGATATACGAATCGAATTTGATACCGAAGCAAACAAACCGATTCCAGATAAAACATCGGCCTATTGTCTAGTAATCCATGATCGTTTAATTGAATACTCACCTCTAACCAGCGAAATCAGAAGAATTATTTAAATGTGTGCGAATTATAAAAAGGTAACCAGTCATCATCTGATCTTTATTGCTGAAGGTATTTTGAATAAAGCCATCAGCAAAATAATATGAATAGATTGAGAGGGTATCGTAAATTAATTTATTGCTACTACTGCGGTAGCAACTCGCACTTAGAGGAGAAGTGTAAGAAGAAGAAGGATGACCAAAAGTTGGCAAAATGGGCAAAGGAGCAAAAAGATGCTAAAAATAAGATTGGTAAAGGAGTAAAAAGATGCAGAAACAGAAGAAGAAAATAGAGCAAAATTATACTCGAAGCTGAATGGTTAAATCAATTACTTTTTGTGCATGTAATTATTGCTTTTATACATGTAATTATCAAACTTTGAATATAACAAATCAATAAAAGAACAATAATGATTCATATATAAGTCAGCTCGATTTGTTTTATTTATATCAGCATTATTGCGTATGGTCATGGCTATGATATCGCTTTCAATCGCTAGCTTAATTTATTTTGCTGCTTTCATACTTTTTTTTTTTACATAAGTCAACCAACTCATATTAAATTTATTAAAATGCATAACAACTACACTCTTTACTTCTGTGCTGTTTCCTTATCACCTTAAACTTGAAATGCTGATTTATACCAACAACAACAACAACACCTAAGTTTATGTAGCGACTTAAATCTATAAACATTCTGCTTGCTATGAAGCTTGGGCTTATCACCTTAAACTTAAAATTTGATTTATACCAACAACAACAACAACATCACTCATCATACTTCAGTCAGCTTGGTCAACCATACCTCCATCTAGCTAGCTATCAGTCCGTCCGTCCATCCATCTGACTATCTGACTGACTGTCTACCCATTCGTCTTCTATGCTTGCTTATCTCCCACTTCAGCTAGTTTGATCAATCATACCTCCATCTAGCTAGCAATCCGTCCGTCCGTCCATCCATCTGACTGATTGTCTGCCCATTCGTCTTCTATGCTTGCTTTCTCTCCAATTTCAATTACTTCTAGAATGTTCTAGAAGGTTCTAGAAGCTTCTAGAACATATGTCATAGCCCATATGGCTATCAATCCATCTGTCCGTCCATCTTGCTTGCTTTCTCTCCAATTTCAATTACTTCTAGAATGTTCTAGAATGTTCTAGAAGGTTCTAGAAGCTAACATTAACATTAACATTAACATTAACATTAACATTAACATTAACATTAACATTAACATTAACATTAACATTAACATTAACATTAACATTAACATTAACATTAACATTAACATTAACATTAACATTAACATTAACATTAACATTAACATTAACATTAACATTAACATTAACATTAACATTAAAATTAACATTAAAATTTACTTTAAAATTAACATTATCATTAACATTAACCCCAAATACAAGTACAGTGTGTTTAAGAAGATCGTGTACGGCATAAGTCCAAGAAATCAGTGATTTTAAATACAACAACAGTTTATTTGTATTAATTAAATTTATTCTTTATTACGCCAAAGAGTTAGTATAGGGTCAACGATATGGCATACTTAATACTAATTTTTTCGCATATGACTGCGGTAAGCTGCGCCATATTGCAAGAAGATGGCAACTGGTGAATTCTATTTAAATGTTTTGGTAGAAGATTTAGCTTCCTTATTGCCCAAACATTTTCTATTGGACTCGCATTTATAGAAAAGGTCAATCAAGTACTCATATCCCATTTTCGTGCTTCCAAGCAGTACACAAGCGACTGCGGTGCTTTGTATCGTTATCCTCTTTTAGCACCCAATTTTTTAAATGCGATCGAAACCACTTACTCACAGAAGGGAGCCCACGTTTGTATATTTTGGTCATGAGTTGTGCGTCTAAATTTTGTTTGGACACAATTAGTTTTCCAAAGCCGTATTCTGAGAAGCAACCCCAAGCATGGAGTTTTGCTGTTCACTGGATTATAAAATTAGATTTTTTGGCCAAGCACATCTAATTGTATTGAACATATACAAAAAGGACTGTTCCGTGAAGACTATTGAGCTCCATTCGTAGTCCAAATGTTCATATGCCCAGACTTGCCGCTTTTTGATTTGCCTTTGAGTCAAAAGTAGTTTTCTTGTTGTGGCTCCGTGCGAGATCATAAGACTCTTTGTTGGCCTTTGTTGTCTAGTAAAGAGTGAGCTAGACTATCAACCCAGAGGTCCCTGGTTCGAATCCGGGTTCGGGCATGGTTCTTTTGACTTTCTTTGTTCTTTCCTACATTTAGGAATTATGGAAAATAAAAAATCCACAACTAAATTGTGGAAAATGTGGTATTAAAGGACAGGAACACAACTAAGGGTGGAAATGCTAGCCGAGATTAAGGCATAATACTAGTCTCTGTTAAAAGCAATATAAATTGTCTTTCATAGTTGTTTCGCCTAATCAATAATTTACGTATGATTCCAATCAATTCCACTAAATAATCTATCACTTTCCTTTCAGGTCAAAGACCAAACCTTGTTTGTATAAGGCACATGCCTCGATATTTTTATCTTTTTAAAAAAAAAAAAAGGTTTTAATATAATAAAAGAAAAGACTAAAGTAAAGCAAAAATACAACAACAAATGTGAGCATGAGAAATGGGAGAAAAACTGAGAAATTGACACTTCAAATCTCATCGCCTCTGTAGTGCAGTGTGCTAGTGCGCACTTGCACGGGTATCACAAATATTTCTGATGAAGCCTTTAGCACGGCCGAAATTACAATAAAATCAGATAGTGGTTTTTTCCTTTTCATATCGAAAAAACTTTGTTGTTGTTGTTGTTGTTTCTTTGGAAAGATTCGTTAGAACAATTAATTGTTCTAACTTTGACCTTAAGCTCAATAAACGATTTTAAACTATCAAACAACTAGAATTTGTATTTTAAATCATGTATGATTTAAACTATCAAACATTTAGAATTTGTATGTAAATCATATAAAATCAACAAAAGGTTTCTTATTGTGCTTATGGTTGCTTAAATTTTCTCGAGCTTTCTAAAGCGATATGGCCAGGTTAGCTTCGAAAAAAATGCCTCATCTTTAAATCATCCTTTTTTGAACATTTTCTCGAAACACCACGATTTGGTAGGTCATCCACATTTCTAATCTCGAATATTTTATGTACTTTGCTGCTTCCTGAAAGGACATTTAGGGTCCTTTTGGATGGCTGCAAAGAAACACCTCTTCAAAACGTTTTGCAAACACAAGGTTTATCACTTTAAATTAAATTTATATTGACTATGCTTGCGATTCACAATAGTATTTTACTGTGTGCAGTTCATAATAGAGTATTGAATAATCATGTGTGCACTTTTTTGATACTTCGAATATTTCGATACTCATCTTCTTGAACCGTATGTATTTTCTTCTTGAAAAGTATGTCAGAAATGATTAATATTCCAAAAAATGTATGACTTGGCAGGCCATTTGTAGCTGTTGCCTTAGGACTAGGACAGCTAAGGTTTACATAAATTAGTGCCTCAATAAACTTTTGCTTCTATTTATTAAACATCACCGTTCCGCTGTGAAGTCATGGCAAGATTTAGACAGTTGCCACTATGCCAAGAGAACCATGGAATGGTATCAAAGCAACAAGGTTCACTTAATACTTAAAATTATGAATCCACCCAATTATCCCAGCATCGGCCAATTAAAAAATACTGGGGGAATGTAAAAAATAAATTGAAGAGAAGTGGTGGCGCTGTAAAGAAAGCAGACTCACTGTTGCTGAAGTGGAGCTTATTTGCCGCTAAATTTACTCGAGCCGATGTTATACGTCTGATGGGGTCTATCAGGAAGCATACGCGCTATTTCCTACACAATATAGAAACTTACGTTTTTTTTTAATAAAATTTTTAGGACAATAAAAAACTTTACTTTTGTGATAAAAATCTTTTCCCTATGAGTGTTATTTTTTTAAAAATAAAGTAACTTCTATGAGTCCAGATTTTAGTTAAACCGTGCTTTACTTACATAATATTTTAGTTTTTACTTCTCAATTAAGCAAAGCTAAAATAGAGATAGTTATTTATCATTTGGATTAGATTTATTATGTCAATAATATAAGACTTATTATTTGAATTTTTTATTTCAATAATCATTTATTTATTATTTCATAAATAAAATCGAAAAACAACTAATAGTCCGAGAGGGAGCGTTGCAAATTTTCAAGGTTTTCTGGAACAATAATTTTTACATAAATTGTTTGTTTAAGTATAATAAATAATCAATACAAGAATCATCTGCTAGCGTCTTACTGGAGCTGGCCGTGATAAAATATTAACTATGTAGAAAACTTAAAGAAAAATAATTTTTTGAAGTCTTGAAAATCGTGGAGTTACTGTTAGAATAGTTAGTTTGAAAAAATAACAGTCAGCTGCATAGAAAATTCGGTATTAATCGTCAGCTACCCTTATGAACAAAGGTAAAAAAAGTGAACGTAAAAATTATTTCTGAAGTTAACAATTTTATATGGCTTATTCAGAACACCTTCAAAAATATAAAGAAAATAATCAGCAGTACTTTTAATGATGGTAATGCCGTCAGCTGGAGAGTTAAAGGTGTTGAGTGCGCATACGATCTCAACTTCAAGTAATTAATATAACTAGCTTACTGACGATCTTTCCACTATTATATCTTCAGCTTAGATATTGATTTCATTAATATTAGTATACAAACTGTTATATATAAAATATTCAAACTTTATTAAATTTGTTTAATCCATATTTTGTTAATTTAAAACTTTTAAAAGTGTTTTTCGTTTTAATCACAAACAAATCAATAACATTATTAAAAATATTGGCCGATGGCGGGAACTGTATATTTCATGTAGTAGTGATTGCATGGCTTACATTATTATATACTATTTTAAAGGTTAGACTTTAGATCATGCATGCCCACGTAGTTTCCCAATAAGCCCGCGTGGCCAATTATACAAACTTTTTCTAACTTAATTTTGTCTTTGTGCTTAGCCAATAATAAAGAGCACCTGCACAAAACAACAACACAAACCGATCTCGTCCACTATTTAACACATTTTCAAACGTGCTTTACTATAACAAACAAATACAAAGATAATAGGGGTATTCACGATTCATTGCACTTGCCAGTGCAGTTGAGAACTTGTGCAGTTAGGTCTTCGTGAACACACTACCATCACTATTTCAAAGCTGTCAACATTTTTTAATACACGCAAGTGCACAACTGTTCAAGTCCTCAAGTTTAAGGCAATAGTAGAAAAGCACTTGTGCAGATTTTTGACGAACTTGTATTTTGTTTTTGTAAAGTGCACAAGTCCTCAACTGCACAGGCAAGTGCACTGTATTGTGAATACCCCCAGTATAAAAAACACACACTCGATTATGTTGATGCTTAAGCTTAAGGTCCCGTTACTTGTGTGTCGAATAATTTTTGCATACAAGTTTTGTTATTGTCATATAAATTATTAAAATTTTAGTATTGCATTTATGACTTTTTTTTTTGGTTTGTTTAATTTGTTGACAAACGAAATGATGTGCAACATTTTGTGTTTCTTTGTTTTTTAAAGCATTGGCTAGCTTTTAAAATGTCTTGGACTCAACTGCTTTAGACTATCATCTTTCAAAAACTGAGCGTCGTTAGTAAAAATCGAGGAGAGAGAAAAAATGGCAAATCGAGGAGAGCATTATGGGCATATTTTATTGTTTTACTTCCGAAAGGGCAAAAATACGGTGCGAGTTCCGAAGAAATTATGTCAAGTTTATTGCGAGGACTGCCTTACTGAACGCCAGACATCTCTTTTATAACCCGTCAAAAATTGACAGAGCCAGTTGGGAACTGATGCCACATCCACCCTATAGCCCTGCCTTATCACCATTAAATTACCATTTGTTTCCCCCCTTCGAAACCATTTGAATGGTAAAACTTTTGATTCCGATCAAGTTAAATGCATAGATGATGGATACGATTGGCATTTTAGAAGACATCACAAAGGCCAATTCCGACATTGTATATATTTTTTTGTCGAATAAAAAAATACATGTTTAAAAAGAAACACACTTTTTAAATGTTTAAAGTAAAAAGATACGGAAGAAATGAATTTAATAAAGTTTGTAATTTTTATGTATAACAGTAAGTATACTATTATTAATGATGCGGACTCGACACCTTTAAGTAACTTAGATTAGAAGTAAAGCTGATTATTTTCTTTATCCTTTTGAAGGTGTTATAAATACGCCATATAGGTTTCGTGAATTCAGACATACATACTTACTTACTTTCACTTTTTTTTTACCGGTTCATAAGGGTAGCTGACGACTTATACCAAATTTTCTATGCAGTTGACTGTTATGTTTTCAAGCTTAACTATTCTAACAGTAACTCCACTAATTTTCAAGACTTCAGAAATTCTTTTTTTTAATTCTTTTTCTACATAGTCAACATTTTTTCACAGCCAGTTCTAGTGATGGGCACTATCGAATAATTTTAACTATCGATAGTTTACTATCGAATGCTTTTTACTATCGAACAATTCGTTCGAATATTTCGTTCATTCATTTACTTTAAGAAATAGTAAATAGTGCACGAAACTATCGAATGATTTTAACCATCGAATAATCCACTCATTCATTCGAATTAAAGAAATAGTAACTAGTACAAAGAACTATCGTACGATTTTTACTATCGAATAAATTAATCATTCATTCGAATTATTCATTTATTCGATTTAAAAACCTCTATGTAGCTTATAACTGGTGCGATTTCATTATAATTTTCATTTAAACACAAATCAATCAGTCAAACGTACTTTTTCAGTTAAATTTTCAGTACTCACAATTCGTTCAATAAGTTGAAGGTAGGCAAACGAAGAGCAAATGAAAAAACTACCGAATAAAAAAAACTATCGAATGAATGAATGATTTTAAACTATCGAATAATTCGAATATTTTTATTCGATAGTACTGTTGATTCAGCTCCATAACTGTTGATTCAGCTGATGAACGACTCAGATCATTGAACGACTGATTGAACGAAAGAGAATCATTTAAACAACAAATCATGGTTTCAGAAATTCTTTTCCATTTGGAACGCTGCCTCTCGGACTAGAAGCAACGTGAATAAATCAAACTCTTAATGCTTAATGAATGAATTTTTAAAATCCAAAAATATACAAAAACTAGTAAGGAATTATCTTCGACTGCGTTAAAGTTACAATACCCCCAAACTTTATTCCAAGTTATGCATGTTTCGATAGTTTGATAACTATTAAACTATCAAAACATATATATACTTCGTATAGAGAATGAGCGTGATGTGGTGTTCAAAACTCAAATGCATAACACGTTTAAAAGATGGAAGATTATGCACTCAAAAATATTTTTGTGTAAATATAACCCTTCTACGAATTTAATTCGTGGCTTTCAGCCAAGAATAGAATTCGCAGAATCGACGTAGATTCGTATTTGTTACGAATATTTCATTGGCAGTCGTACAGAAACAAATGCATTTTGTACGAATAAATTTGTTACATTTACGAATGATCCTAATACCTGCACGGAGAAAACTGTTTGCTAAATTTGTATTGTGGTTCAGCAAAACTTGCGCTTGATTCTCAGCCACTTCAAAATGATGCTAAATTTCAGAAAAAAACTAATCAAAATATGCTATTTCTATTTATAATATCTAAGCAAACATTTGCTTGAATTAAGTAGAAATTTGCTATTCCAATATATAATAACTAAGCAAAAATTTGCTTGAATTAAGTAAAAATTTGCTTTTAAAGTTTATAATAACTAAGCATATATTTGCTTGAATTTAATCAAAATTTTGCTTTTTAATAAATACAAGAGGAGTGATTGCTATTTAGCAATCTTTTTCTAAAATCACACTGTGATTCAGCAAAGTTTTGCTGATTTGCTTTTAAGCAAAACATTTGCTTGATTCAAGCAAATTAATTTTCTCAGTGTAATAACAAAAAAAAAACATTCTGTCTGAATTGGGGTTTCCCAGTGGGCACTTTAACTAGTGTTACGCAAAAGAAAGCAAGCTAGTAGTGCTTTTATTGACGTCAATAAACATTCCATGTATATTCGCTGTATTGTTGAGTATTTTTGTAAGGCCAACCTTTTCAAGGTTCTGAGTCTTTTCATATTATTTTATATAAAAAAAAAAGTTAAAAAATGTACAAAAATAAAATACTATAATGAAATTACAAACTTTCCATTGGTATGATGCAAAATAAGCGAAAGTTTGTTAACAACTGCGGTAGACGAGTGGATATGGTATTGAACCGGCACATGAGAGGACGTGGGTACAAGCACGCACTCCACCAGTAAGCTACAGCCACTGTGGAATCATACAGTTCCTTATATTCTGTAGTTTTTCTTTTGTAAATTTTATAAACTCAACTAATAATTCGTACATTTTACGATCAATTCGTTCAGTCAACCTGCAAATTAAATTTTTCTACTAATATTATTTTCGATTCGTAAATAGTACGAAAGCATTAGTAAATACTACGAATGTAATGGAAGAAATTACGAAGTTATTCGTACGAGAAATTTATGAATATTAATATTTATATGTGTGCACAATGCACTAATACGAAATGATTTATTTTTGTTTACGAATATCATTAGTATTTAAAAAGAACTGATTTGTAGAAACTACATCAGGCACTAGTAATACTCCACGCATGAATTCGTAAGGATATCACGATACAAATACTTCGTATATTTTGCTAATATTCGTAGACGAATTTTTTACTAATATTGACGAATATTATTCGTTTCCATTTTACTAATAAATTGTTTTAGTGTTTGTTAGATATACTGTTAATGCAAATATTTTTGTGGACTTTTAAAAAATTGTGCTACTTTGATGCTTGAATTAGCATAAGTGCATAATTTTTATTTATTTAGAATATTTAGACACTTAATCGTTTTCATTTGGTTACTTTGTATTTACTAAAATATATGGTGAATATTTGATACCAAAGCTTATGTGGAAAATTTCAAAATATCACATTAATTTTTGTGGGATTTTCAGAGATTTTACTAATTTGATAAAGTCACGTTTAGTAGAGGTAGGCGTGGTTTTCATCCGATTTTAAAAATTTAAAAAATATGGTGAATAAATTACTTAAAAGCTTTTGTTCAAAGTTCCTAGTAGCTACATAAGTTTTTGTGACATTTTTAGGGATTTTATTGTTTTGATAAAGTCACTTTATATGGGAGGTAGGCGTAGTTTTCATCCGATTCTGCTCATTCTTTAAAGTGAATACAAACGTTGTTCCCTAAAATATAGTTTTAAAAAATTTAAATCACTTTTCTTTCCAATGCCTTCTATTTATTTCCTTTGTGTTCAGCAAATAGTCACAAAAGAAAATGCATTTTTCGCACATAAGTAATGGTTGTTGTTTTTGATGTCTTTGTGATTTTAAATTTCAAACGTTTTCTTTGTGTTGATTAGTTAAGCGCCAAACTATTTAAGCCAACACCAACATTTAGCATTTCCTTTCACAATTCCTAAATGTGTTAAAATATTCCACTTCAGAGCGACACTCGCGACAAAAAAAAAACCGGATATCCGCTGTGAGTGGAGTTTAGCTTCAAATGCTTGGAAAACATTTATTGTGGCAGAGGGGCGAAAAAACTTTGTCCTCCAGCAAGTCTGCAGTGATTGAACTAGAGAAAGAAAAGCAACAAATACCTGCCTCATTTGCACTCTTTGTTCAAAGGTTGGCAGCATTGCACAACAAAGATTGAACTGGCCACATGCACTGATTTCAAATTTTTACTATTGTTTTACAGAATTTATTTTTTTACTCGTTTCAGCTTTCTGTCACTTGCAGGTGTTTTTTTGGTTTTTTTCACTTTTCACTTCCTATTCGTAATTCTGTGGTAACTGTATAGAAACCTAGCTTGTCTCTATCAAAGTTTTCCCTCATAGTTTTTCTCGCAATAGCGATGAGCTGTGTTGTTTTTACCGAAGTAGACTAAGGTTCGAAACAAGAACAAATACGATGCACCACTGAAGTGCGGTCAATGCTTGCGGCTAACCACTTCTATGACCAGCGTATCGAATTGTTTCCAACTCCTAGTGTGAGCTGGCGCCAACTCCTTCTATAGAGTGAAAAATGTTGGCATGAAACTTGGATAACTTTATGCTTGCAGCAGTATGCTTCTAGCTATACTTTTTGGTGTACTCAGCTGGCTGAGGTGCAATACTAAAGTTTCTTCGACATAGAATATTTTTCTCAATGACCAATTCAAGTATTGTTTGAGCTAAAATAAAATAAAAATACTACGAGCTGGTCGAAAAGTTTTCACCACAACTTTTTCACATTTATTACATTTTTTTCGCTCGAAACACTTTTATTGATTTCATTTTGAAGTTACGTTTTGAGCAAAGTTGCAAGGTAAATAAAAATAACTTCTGGATACAATTTTTCCTCTATTGAAATTTTTTAAAAACTCTCAAGATTGAAACTTTTTTGTATAAGCGAAGAAAAATATATCAAACGAGGTAATGGTTAAAAAAATTTTAGACTTGTAAAGTTTATAAAATAGTGCATGTAGTTTGAGTAAACTATTTCAAACTTAACTCAAATCACAGAAAAGCCTTTGGAAAAACTTTCAAGCAATAAGCAAAAATAAATAATAACAAAATTTCTTTAAATATATTGATAACCAATTACTTTGGTAAATTTTCTACTTTTGAAAAGACACAAAAAAAAAAGCCGAGACACGTCAACTTAATTTTCGATCGTAGAATTTAGTGGCATACTCAGTTTTTCCAAATCAGATCAAAATCTTGAGATATTCAGATTTTTGATATTTGATCTGCATTTGACCTTCATTTAAAAATTTTTTATAAGTCAAAATTTTTGGTCTCCAAAATTAAGGAAAACATAGCTAAAAATGGGTCTAAAAGTGACTAAATTTCAATTGCAAATATCTCGAGATTTTGATCAGGTTGGAAAAAACTGAGTATGCCACTAAATTATACAACTAAAAAATAAGTTCTCGTGTCTTGGCATTTTCGTGTGTCTTTTTGTCGTCCCTACAGTGTTATGATTAAAAAATAGTATCATTCTTATAATGTTAAATAGTTTTGAAAAAAAATTTGGTAAATATAAAAATACTTAATATTACATATTGTAACATAAGATAAATTCCATTTGTATACCATCACCAGTACTGTGTATGGGGTTTTAACATTTTTTACTTTGTTTATAATACCCATGAAGAGTCATGGCAGATATAGAAAAATACACTGTAAAATATATGAGCATAAATTTTATACTATTTGGTATACTTATAAATCCAAACCAAAAATGTTTTAAAAGTTATACCATCAAATCTTATAAATTTTTTCAGACCATTTTTCTCGTCAGACCAATCGAAACAACTATATTTTTAAATTTCCCAATTTCGGTGAATTTTTTACTTTCAAACCAGAATATACTTTGATTTACACATGATATCCTTTTAAAACTTTTAAATTATATTTGTTCTATTAATTTTATAATATTGAGTGGTATAAAATTTATAAATTATTTGGAATAAAAAAAATTTATACCACACAAATGTTTTGCAATAACAATAGAGTTCAGCTACTACAGCTTTCTTACACTTTCTCCGCAATAGATCATTTTAAGAACCAATCCAAATATCATTGAAATATCTCAAAGATATCGATAGAAGTGGTCAAAAAAAAACCAAAAGGGAGAAAAATTTACCCACCATAATATGGGTTGGGCTCAGGGACAACACAAGACATAACAACTAACCATGCGTTTACATAGATCTTATCCTTCATTAGTTTTCAATCTACTTTTGAGTTGACCTTTCGACAAGTTAACATCAAACACGTTACAGTTGTTAACAAAGGTACTCATGCGATTTAATGGAGCAGTTAACATATAATTTGTTCTACTAAATGGTAAATAAATCAAGTTGTTAGAGTTTCTACTGTTTCTACGGTTAGTGTTAAATTTTATAAGAGAAAGAATCTCTGGAGAGTCGAATACACCAGTTATGAGTTGGTGTAAGTAGACGATATCAGCAGATTTTCTTCTCTCACTTAAAGATTGCATTTTTAATAATTTCAAACGATCCTCATATGGAGGAAGGTTAAATGTGTCAGTTCCACTCAAGCCTCTTAGAGCAAACCGAACAAAACGTTTTCGAATTCTTTCTATACGATCAACATGCACATTGTAATGTAGGGACCATAGTTGACTTGCGTACTCCAAGTGAGGACGGACGATTGAATAATACAGAGTTGTAGTTGTTATTAAGCTATCAAACTCTTTGGCCCACCGTTTTATAAAACCAAGCATAGAAGACACTTTTTTACAAATTGTGTCAATATGCATGTTAAACGACAATTTAGAATCCATGCATATACCAAGGTCTTTGACGGTGGTTACACGACTTAAAGCAGTATCTTTAATTTTGTAATCAAAAATAAAATTGGTCCTTTTACGCGAAAAGGTCATAGTTTGGCATTTATTTGGATTTAAAAACATGTTATTTTTAGAACACCAAACCTCAAAGGAGTTCAAGTCTGACTGGAGCAGGTCTGAATTGTCCTTAGAATCAATTGTTCTGTATATTTTCATATCATCTGCATAAATAAGCAAATGAGAGTGTTTGATGACGTGGGTAACATCATTAATTGCCAAAATAAACAGAAGTGGACCCAGGTGGCTTCCTTGAGGAACACCCGATTCTGCAACAAATTCAGAAGACAATACGCCTCGGAACCGTATTTGATAAGATCGCTCCATCAAATACGATTTGATCCAGTTTACAAAATATTGTGGAAATCCCATTAATTTAAATTTAAATAAAATTAGATTATGTGGTAATTTATCAGATGCTTTGCTAAAGTCAGTGTAAATACAATCGAATTGGCTACCAGAATTAATAGATTTTAAGCAGAATGTAGTGAAATCAAGGAGATTAGACACAGTTGATCTGCCAGTAACAAAACCATGCTGACGAGTTGTCATGACTTGCCCACAGTGAATTATCACTCGATCGTACACTATTCGCTCAAAAAGTTTAGGAATCGAAGACAATTTAGCGATAGGCCTATAATTAGTGACGTCATTCCTGCAACCTTTTCTGTAAATAGGACTGATATAAGATTTTTTTCAAAAAAGAGGAAAATTACTTTCATTAATTGATTTATTAAAAAGTAACGAAAGTGGCTGACATAAAATGGAGCCGCATTGTTTTAACACTGCGGCAGGAATTCCATCTGGTCCAGCGCTAAAATCCTCATCGATTGATTCAATATACTTAAAAATATCCTCTGAGGTAAAAGATATATGCCCCAAAGAAACTCTGGATGCGTTGTTCATATAATCAAAATATGCTAAATCAGGATTAAAAGAATCTGAACAAAATGATTCTTTAAAAAGATTGGCAAATAAGCCACAAATAATGGTGGAATCGTCAGTAAATCCATCCTGAAGTTTGAAAGAAGAAGGAAATCCATCAGTCTTCTTCTTAACATTAATAAATCCCCAAAATTTTCTTGGATCAGATAAAATACTCAGCTTCATATTATCCAAATACTCTTTATATAATGCAGCTGAGCAATTCTCAAATTCCAGAAACAAACGTTTGTATGCTTCTAGGTCATTTGAGTCAAAACTACAAACATATTTCTTCCATGCCCTATTCCTATTGTTGCGAAGAGTCTTTAAATCCTTTGTGTACCAAGGGTACGCAGAATTTTTCGCAAATTTGAGACTATATGGTACAGACTGAGAAAACATAGCAAAGAGCTCCGTATAGAAAAAATTTATTGAACTATTAAGACTATTATTATTTACGTACTCTGTAATTATATTTAATTTACTATAAAGTAAATGATTCAACCCCAAAAAGTCAGCTTTTTTGAAATTGAATTCATAAACTGTGTCAACAGAGCTTGAATTTACCATATTCTCCCTATCGGATTTATACCAAATACTCAAAGGTGGATGGTAATTATCAATAGTAGTCAAAGCATGAAGTGCCTTCTGAACAATGACATTGTTACTGTCTGTAGTTAAGACTAGGTCAAGCAGCCTTTCCAGACTATTATAAATACAACTAACTTGTTGTAAGTCAGAACATATATTGTCAAAAAATATATGTTCTTGGCGTGTCTTCGAATTAGATGCACAAAAATGTGTTTCATCGTCAGAAGAATGCCATATTAAGTCAGGCAAATTAAAATCGCCCAACAATAAAATGTCGTCATTAACGTCAAGTATATTTAATATAAATTCTATGCAATCCGCAAGGCTTGCATAGACCTCTACACTGCTCTTGGGAGGAACGTATGCATTAATAACAAATACATTTGAATTGCAATGTACAACCTTAACGCATATAAGTTCGATATTAGCAGAGCAGGGAATATCAATAAAGGAACTAACACAGGAGTTCCTTACAGCTAATAGGACACCACCACCAACTGCAGAATTATTGTCAGCGTGTCTGTCCTTCCTATATATTGTACTTGAAAACTATTGTCAAACAGTTCTAAGTCAGTAATTCCTCCGTTCAACCAAGTTTCAGTTAACGCGATAATATCTTCAGAAAAATTCTGAGTTGACAAAAAAATGTCGCGCGTCTTTGAACGCAATCCCCTTACATTTTGATAGTAAAGGGAAAGCCTATTTAGTTTTTTTGGGTCTGACTGGCGATATTATTTGTCCTTCTAGACCTGTGTTTAGGCTTAAACTCAGAAACAAAGATATTATCAGCCCACAGATTAGAGCTCAGAACAGTTGCAAACTCTTCAGCAGCCACTGTGAGAATAAATGATGCGTGGGACGGTTTATTGCCAATTTTTTTGCATGAGCAGAAAGCAGTCTGACTTACTAAACGATTATGTTTGACAAACGTTAATACATTTTCACTTGTTGCTGAAGGCGTGAAATGAAAACCTTTTTTTTCCTCGACAACGCTCTTAAATTTAATGAACTATTGCGCTCATTAGTTATGTCACTAGCCGGCGGAGAAAGAGATGGATAACTGTATTATCCATTCTCACTGGCGTAAACACTGGTTTAGCCGAGATCTGCTTCGTTTCTAAAGTGGCTGGAAGCGTCATACGCCGCTTATTATTTTTATTTTTTGAATTATTTCTCTTTTTTTTCGAAATATTTAGGTCTTTATTAGATGAAATTATTTGAGTCTCAGAAGAAGAGGCTGGAAGAGTCGAAATATTTACCGATGAAGACTTTTCATCATAAATGCTAGTGCTAGGTGAGGTGATTACTTCATTAAAAAATGTAACAATTTCTTTAAAACTGTTATTTATAGCATTAAAACTATCACCGAAAAGCTTAATTTTTGAGAAAAACTCATCTGGTGAAAGAACCCTGCACGAAGCACAATACCAGCGAAGACCTGATCGTGGTGAGATTAAATCATCAAGACACGACTTAGAGATCCCAGCACATGAAGTATGGAACAAACGCCCACATGGGCCAGAACAACTGAACATACGGTTCAGAATGTTTTGACTTTTGCAAAGCTCGTCTAAAGAACAAGCAGCAAAATTTTCTACGGAAAAATATTCCATAGCGAAAAAATAAAGTTAAAAATTATATGTGTGCAAAATAATGTACACTAAGTGCAAATGGGTTAATATAAAATGTTACAGTTTAAAAGCAACTGCAACAATTCGCTGTGCTTAGTTTGTGCAAATAAACAAATAAAGCACACAGAGGAACGCAAAAAAAAAAAAAGAGAAAGAAAAAAGTATATACTTAAGCAGCAGCTCAAGTATCAAACTACGATGAGAAATAAAACGATATATGTACCACAATAAACATTAAAAAAATTAATATACTACACCATTAAAAAAAGGAACTTCACTTTATTAACACTAAAAATAATTTTCAAACACAAAACAGCACATACAGATATTAATAAAACCGATATAAACAAAATACAATAACAAAAACAATAACACAATATAAATGACCGTCACCGGCTATATGACGAGATCAACTGATGTTATAAAAAAGATAAAATTTACCCTCAAATTTTTTACTGTGTAGTCTGAAAAAGAAGTATTAGAAAAATATTAATATATTTACTAGCAGGGCTTAAAATGGGCTTAAAAAGAGATTAAACATACATTGTTCTATAATAAAGCAACATTGTAACGTATAATAGGAAATAAATTGGTAAACATTTTAAGTATAATTTTTTTAAGTAAGTTCCATATTTCACGGTGTTTTAGACGGTTAAAGTTTAATTTTGCAATAATTTTTTTATACAATTTTTTAACAAATATTTATTTTTTATAAAAAAAAACTTTTGAAAGTAATAAAAATAATAACTAGTTTGTATTTTTTTATTTATTTCAATAACGTCTTCAATTTTCGTAACAAAATCAAATGGGAATTCTAAGTCATATTAGCAGTGGAGTGGATAGATTTTTGCAATGGAGGGGGTTGAAATTTCTTTTCGTGACAAACATACATAAAAAAAACGTTTGTTGTAATCATAATATTTATTTATTTATTTATTTTATTAATTAAGAAAAAGAAGAATTTGTATTAAACTCTTTCATCTACAAAACTGTAGATGGTCTAGCGTCAATAAATTTACCGTAAAATTTAACGGTTTTTTAATTCTTCAGCAGATTTAACAGTTCTGTGTCTTAAAAGTGAGCAAATTAAAAAGAATTCAGTTACATCAATTCAAATGAATTTATATTTTTGGTGTACCTTTCTCCAAGTTCCATAATATAGTAGTCAACGAACAGATAAAAACAGTTAGGGGTCGTCCATAAACTACGTTACTGATTTTCCGGTTTTTTTTACCCCCCCCCCTCCCCCTGCGTTACTTTTCGTAGTGCTTTTCAAAACTCCTCCCCCACCCCCATAAAGTAACGTGACATAAGAAATTAATTCATTCGAATGATTATTTATTTTGACTAGCTCTGACAATTTTCACTAGTATTAGTGTCTAATATGACTAGATACATTAAAGGAACAATTGGAAAAAAATCAATAATTAATATCATCTGTAAAAGCTATTCCATCTGCGATCCAAGATTCGATGCTCTCAATCACTGGGATAGAAGAAGCTGGTAGCTTTGTTGAGGATTCTTCAAAATAGAATTTTTCATCGGTTTCTATGTCGACCCATTCAGGTGAGTCCTCATTTCTAACGCAAAGAAATTCACGTGGTCTTTGACAGAGTACCCTTAAAGGCTGCACCCGAGCTGCACCAAGTTCTATGTTTTTGTGTAAATGCTTTCTGAAAATTGATTTATTTAAATAGTATTTTTTATTCCGATTTATTGTAAACGATATAATACAAACTTATGGCAATTCATAGAAGTTTTAAAAACGAAATACAAGCCGCAGGTAGGACACAACCTTGAACCAATTTCTTCTTTCTGAGAAGGACAGTACATGTCATACGGTATCTCCCTTGATCAAGAACATTCAGGCCTTAACGTCAAAGCCTGTCGCAAAAGCAAAGACCCATATTTTTGAGACGTGTGCTGAGATGGTGAAGGAATACCAAAAGGTTCCTGTGTCGAGGAAAAAGGTGGTGGAAGAAATCGTTGTAACAAAAGTTAACCATCAATTTAGACGATCAAACATAAACTTGTAAGGTTAAAAATGTTTGAAATGATTGTGTTATTAATTAGAGGTTTTTCGTCGCTTTTTTTAATTTTTGGTAACGTTACAATATCTAAACACCTCCCCCCCCTTACCGTTACTTATCGTAGTGCATTTCAAAACCCCTTCCCCTTCTAAATTGGTAACGTAGTTTATGGACGACTCCTTATGCTAAAAACGTCCTCTGTGTTTTCAACATTGGTATGTTCAAACGATGAGAATGTTTCCTTATAATACGTTTGTGTCTTACATCAATATCACAATCCTTACCAATGTTTTTTTTTTTCTTTTCATACATTTTCGAAAATTTATTAAATAAGATAAGCCGTCTGTGCATTATAAAGGCGTTATAAGGACCTTTAACGGAAAATAGAATTGTATTTTCTAATTTATAGTCGCTAGTTGCCACTTTTTACTATTAATCTTTGTTAAACACTTACATGCTCTATGTATATCACCGTTAATCAGTGCAAAAAAAATATTGAAATGGGATTCGTTTTAAAAATCTCCCCTATATACGCCACTGCATATAAGTCCTAATATATTGCGTTTATACACTCTATTTACGGGGTCATATATAAAAGTCATATTCCTTAGTTCATTTTTTTGTTTGGTTTTTTCTTCTTTTAATAACTTCTTTTAAATTTTCTTTGAACTATTTCAGCTCATCTGTTAAATAATATTTGCAGATTTTATATATTTGTAGCTAGCGTTTATTTAAAGTACTGGTTTCTGTGCCAAGTTACAAAAAAAGCACCGGCCAATGACATTAACCTTCCTAAAGAATAAGAGTTATTTATATTAACTGATGCTATTATTGGAGAAATTCTGCAAAAAAAAAATAACACAAACAATCGACGATGTGGTGAATGTTCAAGTGAAAAGAGCCGGAGAGTTTATTTTATAAAAGTTTGAATATATAAGCGCCTTTAAAGGTTTTACATTCATGTAGAAATTAATATATTTATGATAAAAACACAAAATAGAAAAAAAAAAGTATAATAATAAATTTTCCAATTTAATAATATATGTAAATAAATTATCAAATTTGACCAAGAATTAATATGAAAAGTATTTTAAAATTATTTTTTACTTTGTAGTAGTTTTGAAATTGGTTTTTTTTTTTTGTTAAAAAGTTTTTATTTCTTCCTTTTTAGAGATTATTCTTGTAACGAATTTTGTTACCCTAGTTTCAATATTCGATATACAGTGTTCTTCTTAAAATGACGCGCCCTTTGAAAAATTCCGCCTATTCTCTTGATTGTGTGTTGTTATAATTCTTCCTATTCATGTACTGAATTTCCATACCCTAGTGTCAATATTATTCGAGTTACAGTGTTTTTCTAAGATTTCCAAGCCCTTTGTCGAATAATGCCCACTTTTTTGACCATAATTTTTAATAATTGTGCCTACCCCTGTACTAAATTTCAGGACCCTAGTGTCAATATTAACCAAGATACAGTGTTTTCTAAAAGTGACACGTCCTTTGTCTATTACCGCCCACTTTCTTCAAAATCTTTTGTCATAATTCTGCACAAGCTTCTAACGACTTGTTTTACCCTTGTGTCCATATTATTCGAGATAGAGTGTGTTTCTAATATTGCTTCGGCCTTTTGTCCAGTAACGCCCACTTTCTTGACCGTAATTTGTAAAAATTGTTCCTACTTCTGTACCAATTTCCAGTACCCTAGTGTCAATATTAACGAAGATACAGTATTTTGTTTTATTTCCACGCTCTTTTGTCCAATAATGCCCACTTTCTTGACCGTAAATATTCATAATTATACTTGCCCCCGTACCTAATTTCAGTATCCTTGTGTCAAATTATTCGATGCACAGATTTTTGTAATATTACCACGCCCATTTGTCGAATACCGCCCACTTTTTTAGACGGCCACCTCTACGTTTAATGTCTCCATCTGTTGACTAAAGATTGCGGCAATCGGGCAAGTACTTTAGGAGTTATCGATGTACATACATTTAAAAAAAAACAACCAACCAACTTGAGAACCTCCTCCTTTTTGAAGTCGGTTAAAAATTCTTTTAAAGAGAGAGGCTTGATTTAAGTTTGGATCCAATCACGTCCTTCTTCAAATTGTAGATTTGAGTAGGAACCCAAGGGCATTTGCAATTTCTGAGATGTAATCATTAAGGCACGTCGGCCAACCCACTTGCCAAAGTCTTTTTCGCAAAAACTTACTATTGCATGTGTTACATAGCAGAAGCAGATGTATGTATATAGATGCTGTTGCAATTGAAAGCTCGGAAGCGGTTGAAAGCAACTTATCTTCCTCTTCCATTCTGCGCTCATTACCACTCAATTTTCTTTTCTTGACTGTAGAGCAAATTAATTTGAAAATAAACATAGACCTTATAACTTACCTTATATAAATTTACCACCAAAGAAACTTTCTTATGTATCTATTTACACAAACACTCATAAGCCAAAAAATACACAAATTCAATTTGAAAAATTGATTTAGTTTCGTCAGTTATAATCAGGGCTCGGATTTTGATGACCTTAAAAACTGCAAAAAATTACCCAACAAAAATTAATAAAATGACATAAAATGACCTAAAAACTGACAAAAATTACCTAAAAAATGCAAACAATTGCATGAAAAATAAACATAAAATTTTGCCTTAAAAATAAAACAATACTAAATTAAAATTTATTTTATATTAGCATATCCTGAGTTTTTATCTAACACTTGTTTCATTTTTCTACATGCCCTTTCTTCAGTATCACCACGCGAAGCTCAAAGCAGCAAAGCTACTCCTTAGTCGAGAGGTAATATTTTTGATTGAGGGGACTCTAGTGTTAAAGGAATATGTGAATTTGCATTTTGACATTTTTTAGCATGAAAAAAAAACAAAAAATATTTTAAAATTACATAAAATGACCTAAGAAACCGAAAAATGCTCTAAAAATTAAAAACGTCCAAAAATAGCAATAAAATAACTTAAAAATCTTTAAAAATTACCAAAAAATGCCCTAAACCTAGTAAAAATGACTTGAAAACTAAAAACTATGAAAAATGACGAAAAAATGTTCTAAAAACTTTTCATAATTTAAATAAGCAGGAAATGTCTTAGAAGCAGCAGAAAAAAGATGACATGTCATCGAAATTCTAGCCCTGGTTATAATAACGAATGTTGCTGAAAAATTGATAATCGAATTGTGCAGCTCATATTTCATATAAAATACTTAATAATTGAATATTCAAAATACAATTTACTTTATAATAAATTTTTTCAGCCCTAAGTTTGTAAAAACTAAACTAAACTAAGCTATAACAAATATTAAAACCTTCAATACTTTTTTAGTTATAAGAGACACTGTTTTGAATTTCTTACTTTATTGCTAAAAAAATTTTTTTCCTAAGTTAAGGGGGAGGGGAAACGCCCCTGTCCTACCCTCGCTACGTCCATGTTCTTATCGATCTATTTTTTTTTATTTCATCTTTTATGAATTTCATTTGATTTTAATTTTAATTGATTTTGCTTTGGAATTTAAATTGATTCCTTCCAAATTTCAAGCGATATTTTACGATTTTAAAATTAATTCCTACACTTTAATTGATATTTTTTGTTTTGCTGAAAATGGTGTAGTTCAGTAGATTTTGTCTCTTTAACATTTTTTTAATCAATTTGAATTTATGTTTAAGATTGTTTTGTCAATATCTATGTTTATATATGTCTCTTGTTTAAATTTCAAATATTCGAATCCAATCCATTCAGATAATTGATTAGATAAGAATGAAATCAACGTAATTTTGAGTACATTTTTTTAATCTTAGTTTTGTTTTAAATACAGATAAAGACTATATTACAAAAGCCATAAAAAATTTTGTTTCAATGGCGTTTAAATAAAAAAGTTTCACTTAACCCTAGAAAGATAATCTGAGTCAAATTT
This sequence comes from Dichetophora obliterata, assembly GCA_963920525.1. Lineage (NCBI taxonomy): Eukaryota > Metazoa > Arthropoda > Insecta > Diptera > Sciomyzidae > Dichetophora > Dichetophora obliterata. The sequence goes on from OY986438.1 coordinate 109,389,770, forward strand.
TCGCATGTGTGTACGAGTTATTTTTGTTACTTATAGAAGAGGTTTGAAGTTTTAATTTTTTTTTAAATGATGAATAAATAAAAATAAACACAAAAATTTTGATACCTATATGTACATATATAAAAATGTTTGGTTTATTCAAATCAATAAATAAGGCTTGACGTTGTAGCTAGTCGAAACTCTTTATTAGTCGATTATCTTTTTTGTACATCACAATGTGATTATCTATCTAATTTGAGATAAGTCTTTAATTGAGTTTGTATGCTTTAAAAGTCTTAAGAGGTTAAATATCAGTGGAGTTCAAGACATAAAGGATTAAATTTAGTTGGTTGAATTTAGTTTGAGTAAGAAATAAGTCATGCTTGAATTCTTATTGATCTACTGAGAGACAAGCTAACATTTCAATTTACAACAATTAATGTCTTGTTTGAGTTTTTTAAGTTTCCTTTTTGCTGAGGTGTTTTATAAGTGTGATCACGAATAAAAAATAAAGTTTAAAACATATTAATGTCTCTTATAACACTTTGATGCACTTTAGGTAAATTTTGCACCTAGTTGAGTGAATTTACTGTATGTTTTTTTATGGTAAGCTAATTCTGAAACTATCAAAATATTTTTGGTCCTTCATTGACTCTTGAAGGCAATTTGAATAGTTACACGCAATTAAAATTTTAATATTTTGTGGTTTTTCTGATTCCTTCTGTTATCCTTTCTGTGTGTTTGGGCTAAAAGTTCGTGGAATAGTTGCTTCTAGTAAAAAGTTATGATATTTAGACATTATTTTGTTAGATGCTCAATTTTAACGCCTGAATAAATTGTTGTGCATTCATGCACGTTTGTTGTTTTGTTGTGGTTGTTGTTGCTGCTTTGTGTTGTTTCTATTTGGTGCAACGGTGCATGAAAATGCGTAAATTTTTTTATCAGATTGCACACAAACGCACACTTTTTGTGGTTGCACCAGTCATACGCCTAAGCAACCAGACAAACACACACAAACGCCCACACCAACAGAAGGTTCACCCATGCATGTGCTTGTTACAGTAAAGAAACATTTTCATATACATTTAACCCTAGACCCGTGAACACGAAATTTTCTATTTAAACTTGGGCACTCATGAAACTTTTACAAAATGAATAAATGTTGCACAGAATAAATTGATTCTAATTGCTTTATTTTAATTTCATTTCTATTTTAAATTTCATTATTACATTATGTTATAAATATAGATATATAATAAAAAATTACATGAAAAATTAAAAAAAAATATATAAGATAAGAACAGTTTTTCATACAAGCAACTAGAATTTTACAATTTTTTTAAGAAAATGTACTGATGGAAAATAAGTGCTTATATTCTTAGAAATATTTAAAACTGTTGTTATTCGTATAGTGAAGTATGACGTTTTCAAGATATCATGCTATCTCAATATCTTTTCTGTTTGTGTCAGATTTGAAAGTAAGATCTAAAAGTAAGATTTGACAACCAGTACCCAGAACACGGATCTAGGGTTAAGTGTTCTTAAATTTATGCATACACCAATTGCAGATTATAAATTGTTTAGACACTTTTACACATGAAGCAAAACGAGTCCTCAGATGTATTCTCGTACATCTCGTACATATAGGCACACAAATACATGCATAATAATTTAAAATGCACATTATGCAAAAATAACAAAACTTTCTATACGCTTCAATGATAATTTTATCGTAAAAATCAACAAGAAAAAATTGAAACATTAGGTACATAGTTAACCTCCGTGATTTTCTAGTGGAGTCCCGGGATTTATATATTAGCGTAAATTAATGGATCCTGTACTTTAAAAAAGTATTCTTAAGGTTCAGAACCTAGAACTATCTCATAACTAATTTCAAAGTTAGTTAACATTTCTTTACTGAAAAAATGCCACAAGGTTATATGCCTTCATTCAATGACTGCTTTAGAGGAGTGTCACTGCGATCGTCAGCTTAACTTAACCACTCAATTTGAATGACTATCTCAATCCATATAAAGAAAAGCTAATTTCATCGTATTAACTTTTTTGAACTTATTTTGTAAAGGTGAGTATTCAGCATTTTAGTACCACGACCTGTCATTTTGTTGCTTGTACAAAAAACTTTTAAGTTAGAAATAACGAAATGCAGGATGAATGAGAGCTTAGAAGATAATTCATTCAAAAATTGTCTCACTTATAACTTACTTTTTGCCAATATCTAAAAACAAAAAGTAATTGCACTACATTCCTCCAATATATTGGGGGTTGGAACTAGTTTTAAAGGTTTTCTAAGAGATGGCGTAACTATCAATAGATCGCATCGGGCACACCTGTGACTATATTCATTTCAAAGCACATTGTCTAAGCTTCATTTTTCAGTATGTGTCATTCCACTGAAGTGTAAACAACATATATTTTTTTCTCTGTGAACATGTCGACTTTCGTTCCAACAAAACGCAATTTGCGGGAAGGTTTACTTTTGTGCTTCCATTTGAAGAAAAAAGCGGTTGAAGCACAACGCACGCTTACTGAGGCTTACGGGGACTATGCTCCATCGATTTCTACTTGTGAGTACTGGTTCCGTCGGTTTAAAAGTGGTGATTTTGATACGGAAGACAAAGAGCGTCCGGGCCAGCCGAAAAAGTTTGAAGATGAGGAATTGGAGGCTTTGCTCGATGAAGACCCGTGTCATACCCTTCAAGAATTGTCAGAATCATTTGGAGTCGACTTATCAACGGTCGGCGAACGCTTGAAGGCCATGGGAATGATTCAAAAGCAAGGAAATTGGGTGCCGTACCAGTTGAAGCCGAGAGACGTTGAACGGCGATTTTGCATGTGCGAACAACTGCTTCAACGGCATAAAAGGAAGAGTTTTTTGCATCGTATTGTCACTGGCGATCAAAAGTGGATCCATTACGATAATCCTAAGCGAAAAAAATCGTGGGGACCACCCGGCCATGCATCAACATCGAGGGCCAAGCCGAATATTCATGGCGCCAAGCTTATGCTGTGTATTTGGTGGGATCAGAAGGGTGTCGTGTACTATGAGCTGCTAAAACCTAACGAAACCATCACTGGGGAACGCTACCAACAACAATTGATGCAATTGAGCCGAGCATTAAAGGTTAAACGGCCGGAATATGCCAAAAGACACGACAAAGTGGTTTTTCAACATGACAAAGCACGGCCACATGTTGCAAGAACCGTCAAGGAAACGTTGGAGGCGCTGAATTGGGATGTGGTACCCCACCCGCCTTATGGCCCAGACATAGCCCCTTCCGACTATCACCTATTCAGATCGATGACGCATGGCTTGGCTGAGCAGCGCTTCACTTCTTACGAGGATACCAAAAAATGGGTCGATTCGTGGATTGCCTCAAAAGACGAATCGTTCTTCCGGCGCGGAATCCATATGCTGCCAGAAAGATGGGAAAATGTTGTAGCTAACGATGGACAATACTTTGAATAATATACATTGTACCGTTGTTTCTAAATAAATGCTCAAAAACCGAAAAAAACCTTTAAAATTAATTCCAACCCCCAATATATTGATAATACTTCACTTAGATTTTTTAGTAGTCACCAATCTTTGATTTGTGTTGCATTATTCAGTAACATGTGCAGGGGCGTACCGAGGCTATTTTGATTGGGGGGTATCAATGTATTTCGGCTAACTGGATACCCTTAAGTCCCGACTTTTTTTTAAATGCAACATAGTTGAATTATATAAAGTTACTCATCCGTTCGAACAATATAGATAAATCTTAAGGGGTCTTTTTCATTTGAACGGCTAAGAAAAATACTTTGTAATTATTTTTACTTAAAACTTTTTCTAATGATGAAAAAAAAATTGTGTTCATCAAAATACATATAATTAAGTATGTTTGAATTTTTTTTTTTTTTGGTTTGGCCTTTTATCTGCTCTCTTAAACTTTTCGCAATTTGGACATCATTTTTCGAATCCAAAAAGGTGGCAACGATTTCTCAGCTTTTACAGCAGGTAACTGCAAATTTTTTAATTCATCTAAACCAGAGACCTGCAGCGATTTTGTATGACTTCAATATCATTAATACCATACAACATATTCTACGCCATCGAGCTCACTTACAACATCAAGCATGTTGCATTAGCCAATTGTACCAAAGTCAAACACTGTCTGATGTGTGCTTCGACTTCATTGGAAAGTATAGATGTTTGCATAAAATAATTATGTGTATAAACCACAGCGCACGAACGGCAATCGTTATAATTATGCATTATTTTGAGCTACTGCCTCGTGTACCATTGCAAGTTGATTTCAACTTCGGCTAAACAGTGATACAAAAGTATGCTTACGAACGATGAAATCAGCGCGTACACTGCATTTTTACTCAAGTGTTTGTAGATTACTTCAGTATAAATAGAGTTAATAGTTTTAGGAAGTTTTAGGGATAACTTATTTCGAAGATGATGTCAAACTTTAAAATTTAAGATGGCGGATAGAGTTGCCACCTAGATTTTTTTCATTTTTGCAAATTCTTGTAATTTTGAAATTCTGACAACGGATTTGATTTGGAATATAATGTCACAGTTTTAAAATTTAAGATGGAGGTTAGGGTTGCCACCTAAATTTTTACCACAGTATTGCCACCTAATAATATGTATTTTTAAGAGTTTTAAACATCATTTATCAGTGTTAAGGGGTCGCTGATTTCGAATCTAAAGTTAGAATTTTAAAATTCAAGATGGTGGATAGGGTTGCCACCTTAATTTTTTGCAGTTTTATGAATTCGGGGCTGGCAAAAAAGGTACACCAAAAATGGGTCGCTGAATCCGAATCCATTGTCAGAATTTCAAAATTATAAAATTTTGAAATAATAGGGTTGCCACCTAAAAATATGTCTTTTCAAGAGTTTTAAACGTCATTTATCAGTTTTAAACTCTTGAAAAGACATATTATTTGGTGGCGACCCTATTATTTCAAAATTTTGAACAATTGAACATAAGTTGTAGCTTTATTAAAGATCTGCACGCATACAAAATCTTATCAAAATCAGTGATTAAAGGTGTTTTATAGTAAAATGGCGTCTGATATAATTTCTTAAAAAACTAAATTTAATAAATATCTTTAAAAATTTACTAAACAAATTTTATTGCTCACTCAATTAAACTTTAGAATTTATTTTTTTTGAAAAAAGAAATCAGCTCAATTGAACCATTAGCTTATGAGCACAAGCTCTCAAAAGTCACGCAAAGTAACTGCTATGTTACTGCAATGTTACTGCAAATACTTTGTGTTCGGAGAACAAAATAAGCGCTGGTTTTTTTATGCAGGAGTTACGCTTTATGTCTTTGTTTTGTTGCTTGTAAATGACCATACTTACCATTGCTTACCAGAAGTTGAAAAGACCCTGCGCTGGTTATAAAACCAACAACTCGAACATGCATTATTGTGGTCTTACGGCACGCTCATACACAGTTGGCTTCAATGTTGCAAGTATTTTCGACACAACAATCGCAGCGCTTGCGTAGTGCGGTCCGATTGTCACTGTATTTGTTGAGGGTAGATTGCAAGTAGCGAAAATGCCATCGCTTGCAGATCACTGATCTAAACGATAATACTTGAAACTTTAAGAGTACGTATAATCAGACAACTAGACCTCATACCTGTTTTTGGCGCCTTTTTCAAAACAAAAATTGAAAAATTACCCTATTTCTTACATTTCTAACGCTCTAAAAATTCGAGTTTTAGGTTTTAATAGATGACTGTAGGTAATAATCTTAGAGATTTTACAATAATAAATATAATGCAAAACAGTTTCAGCTCAAACGGACTTTTTCGTTAATCTTTGGTACCGTTTTAGAAATCCTGAAATTTTTAACCCACGTATAGTAACACTTCTCAATCTTTCGATCTTTTTTAAGTGAAGAAGATCGCTTAAAGGCAGTTTTCATATCGTTCCCTCTATCAAAGAAAATAAAATAAAGTATTTCAACATTATCGAATCAGCATTTAGAAATTTATATTCGTTTTTGTTTTAAAAATTCAATTTCTTTAACATTTTTTATTTTAATTTTTTAAATTTATTAAAAAAATAGTGTTTTAAATAAAAAATGCAAGCCTAATTTTTAAGTATAATATTTAAATAATAATTCTTCTTTTTTTACGGTAGCCCATTGCTGCGCAATATTATCTAAGATAATGAGATCAACTATGTCCATTTCCGATGAAAGTATTAATAAGTCATTAGGACGTGAGTCACTTTGCGTCATTCTTAAATAATTTTTTACTAATATAATTTGTTGATCGTTCTTTCATTTCCTGCAACAGTAACAGGTGGTGTGCACAACAAACGCGACATTTTGTTAAGTGCAGGCAGGAATTTTTTATTGCATTCTGAAACATTAGCTGTACCTGATAGAACAAATAATTTTTGGTAACAATTTTATTGATTGTAGAATTCGCTTTTGGGTCAAGTTATTAGAAGATAGAATTGGATTAAAGAGTTCATACAGAGGCTTTATTGTTTCTTAGCAACTGCTTAATTTATCTCGCCTCAGAGAAGTTATCTTATCCAATAAAAATTTAAATTCTCTTCTATAAAAACAGTTCATCGAAAAATAAGCCGCGTTGGCATTGTTATCATTCAAACGTTTTGGCGCAAGACGACGGCGATGGTGAATTGAGAATTCCTTTTCAGCATCAACATTAAAAGATTTTAACAATGCAACATCACTTCTAATTAGGTTATCCAATGATTTATTTTTTCCAATGATTTAAGGATACAAGAAATAGATTTCATGGCATCTAAAATATTCAGTTCAACGGCTTCAAGAGATTCAGTCAGGAGTTTCATATTTACTTGTACATTTTTCATAAAAACAAGACTTATAATAAAGTCCACAGAAATGAGTTGGTTTGATGGCGAATATGCAGCATTTCGAGTCCACTTGTCAATTTTCTTAGAGCTTTGGGAAATTTCGTTTAGAACATCAACAATGACATAAAGCGATGCTTTTATAATAAATGACTTTTGAATGCAGATTTAAATATCCTTTAAATTCATTATTTATTTATTTATTATAATTGTATTTAAATTAAAATGCTAAGTCTATGAAATTAAAGATTTTACATCAGAGATCTTGAGCTAAGAAACTTTCTTTAAATATTTTGGCCAATTTTGATCATTAAATTTCTGGATAAAAATTTCATTCTCAGAAAGTTCTACAAAAGGTTTTGTATTTATTAGGTTTTGAAAAGGGGAATATGTGTGGCGACTGAGTACACCTTTCTTCTTTTGGGCTTGTTTTATTCCACTTATTTTTTCAACTTTTTGACAAGGTATTTGCATCAGAGACTATTATCATTAAGCTATATCGCTATATAGCAGATATACAAAAAGTAATCTGATTGTATCTTTTAAATCAAACAAAAATATCATTTATCATTACTAAAAACGGTCCATTTTTTCATTTGGTCCGCTGCTCTCTTTTACATTACTATGCATTACTATTTTTGTACTTTTTTAACAGAATGTATACTAGTTTTCCGAACTTTTTCTGCATTTTGTCACGAAGGAACACTGGATTCGTTTACAACAATTCAACGCTGATACGACTTAAAATGAGTTGACCAACTGAAGTTCGTTTAAGGTACGACTGAAAGTGAGTTAGCCGAGTGAAGTTTGTTTAAGGTACGATTAAAAGTGAATTGGCCGACTGAAGATAGTTTTGGGTATGAATTAAAATGAAACAGCCGACTAAAGTTGGTTTTTGTTATGAAAATGGCAATAAAAGGTACGACTGGCTTTGATGCGTTCATAATTATTGTTTATAAAACTCAATATTTTAAAAAATTTTAGTAAAAAATAACAATTAGGCCTACTCTAAAAAAGTAGGGAGGGTAGTCTACCCAATTACTCCCCTCCCACTAGTTACGCCCCTGAACATGTATTGATCATATTAATAGTGCAGCTAGTAAGATTTATTGTACATTGCTTAATTTAAGATTATCTTCCTTTTTTACACCTACTGAAACAAAAAGAAGGTTGGTGATTTCGATTGCCAATCAGCCAATAAATCTTAGAAACGTAAGTATTTAGCTTGGAAAAAGCTTTAGATTACTATTGATAAGTACCTATAATTAATTGTATAATAAACGAAAACGAACCCTTAAAAAAATATTTTTTACTATAAGCTTAATCCAAGTGTTTCTTAACAATTCTTATTTTATGGTATTCAAATAAGCTTTTTCCATGTCTTTATTTTAACCTGAATATAAATAAATAAATAAATTATTTCTAGCGATTCTTTACAATTTGATAAAAGAGTTATATTAATACTTCTGGTTTGCAAAATCAAAGAATATTTAATTTTGTTTTCCAAAAATCTTAATGGCTTCAAACCATCTCCAAAAACAGTTGTCTTCTAAATGTGGAACTCTATCATACATTCAATAAATAAACAGGAAGCGAAAAGTCATTAAATTAAAAACAACAAATTATGAACTTTTATTAGTTCAATCGACCTTCAACATGAATATTATGAACATTATTCTTCAGATTCACTTCATTCTATGTCTTAATCCTAGTCACAATTTTGACAAGTGAAAAAATTTTGACGTATGTTGGTTAGCACATTTGAAGTGAACGTCTTTTTGGCACTTGACGCAACTAATTGAATTATCCTGAGTTAATACAGCCAGTTTATTGTAATACCACGTTTTACCAGCCATTTGTTCTTGAAATTATTTTAGTAAGGCGATAAAGTTCTGCAGTAGAGAAGTATCTGGGAAGATTAGCCATAATTTTCAATATTTTATTTATTTATTTATTTATTTGGCCAAACAAGTCAATATACTTATTTTAATAGGTTTATTAATTTTTTTTCCTTCCGCACCCCTTCCTTGTTTCGGACATGAATTCAACAAGACGCTAAAAATAAAAGGAGAGAAGAAAAGAAAAAAAATAAAAAAACTTGCAAAGTAGTAGAAAAGCTGACTAAATATAATCACTTTTGTGTTAACAAATAGGGAACAATTAAAGAAGTATGGATGGTGATCGTGATAAGGAGAGATGCTTAGGGTGCAAAGAGGTGTTTCGATAGGGAACGCTTGAATACATATTTAGACATAGGTGGTAGGTAGTGCTCGCTGATAGTATTAAATATCCATACATGGGCACACTGCAGTAAATATTTACTGCATTACTAGAAGCAGTAATCAGTAAACTTTTACTGATAATGAAATTCAATTTGCATTACCAGTAAATTTTTACTGATTACTGGAGAAAATTGCAGTAAAAATAAATTTTTACTGATTACTGGGAAAAAATTGCAGTACAAATAAATTTTTACTGATAATGAAATTCAATTTGCATTACCAGTAAATTTTTACTGATTACTGGAAAAAATTGCAGTAAAAATAAAGTTTTACTGATTACTGAAAAAAATTGCAGTAAAAATAAATTTTTACTGATTACTGAATAAAATTGCAAAAATAAATTTTTACTGCAATATTTTCAGTAATCAGTAAAAATTTATTTTTACTGCAATTTTTTTTAGTAATGCAGTAAAAATTAATTTTTACTGATTACTGAACAAAATTCCAAAAATAAATTTTTACTGCAATTTTTTCAGTAATCAGTAAAAATTTATTTTTACTGCAATTTTTTTCAGCAATCAGTAAATATTTATTTTTACTGCAATTTTTTTCAGTTATTAGTAAAAATTTATTTTTACTGCAATTTTTTTCAGTAATCAGTAAAAATTTATTTTTACTGCAATTTTTTCCAGTAATCAGTAAAAATTTACTGGTAATGCAAATTGAATTTCATTATCAGTAAAAATTTATTTGTACTGCAATTTTTTCCCAGTAATCAGTAAAAATTTATTTTTACTGCAATTTTTTTCAGTAATCAGTAAAATTTTACTGGTAATGCAAATTGAATTTCATTATCAGTAAAAATTTATTTTTACTGCAATTTTACTGGTACTGCAAAGTGCCCATCTATGTAAATATCATACAACATCTATTAATGGGTTCGTTGCAAGCGAGGGTTCGTTGTGGTGCTGTGATTCACTCAAAAATCTTGTATCCTAGTTCTCCTTTTTGGGTCATTTTTTGTTACTTTGTTGGAAATATATTCGCTGTCAATATTCGGGCAAAGACATCGAATATAAAACATGAACAGAGTAGCGATCTTCTTGTTGACAACGGAACTATGTTAATGGCTTTCAGTCTGTGGACATATGGTGGCAGGTATCTATAGTCCCGAGGGTCATACGTGTCTCTCAAGGCAAAAAGTAAGAATTGTTTTTTGTATAGATTCTATGCACTTCAAAGCTTGGGTTCCATACTGTGCAACAATATTCAAGAACCAGACGCAATAGCGTGCAATATAAAGTTTTAGTTACCCAGACGTTTTTGAACTCGTTTGCACGTCTTTTTCTTTTTTTTTAAAAAAAAGACCAAAGAACAAAGGCATGCGCTTTAAACAAACAAGGTTTGGTCTTTGACCTGAAAGGAAAGAGATAGATTATTTAGAGGTATTGATTGGAACCATACGTGAATTGTTGATTAGGTGAAACAACAATGAAAGACAATTTGAATTGCTTTTAACCGAGGCTATTGTTATGCCTTAACCTCGGCAAGCATTTCCAGCCCTTAGTTGTGTTATTGTCCTTAAATTCCACATTTTCCACAATTTATTTGTGGATTTTTAGTTTTCCATATTTCTTAAATGTAGGAAAGAACAAATAAAGTGAGAAGAACCATGCCCAAGCCCGGATTCGAACCAGGGACCTCTGGGTTGATAGTCTAGCTCACTATCCACTAGACTACAAAGGCCGACAATGAATCCGAGAAGCTTGTTTGCCCTGGATGTTATATGATCGAGAATAACCCCAAGATCTGCAATGTGATTGATATTTTTTAGTTCAACCCCATTTAGCTCAAAACTACTATAAATTATTTCTTTTTTATGGGAAAAACTTATAACATAGCATTTCTTTTCATTTAAAGAAATATTATTTTGATCACACCAATTTTCCAATAAAAGTTTATTCTCTAAAAAAACTGTGTCCACTTCAGATTTAATGACATAGTACATTTTTAAGTCTTCTGCATACAAGAGATGTGGGATGTCGTACAAAACTTCAAATATATCTGCTATAAATATGTTAAAGAGGAGTGGACCACGGTTACTTCTTTGAGGTACGCTCGATGAGACAATAATCTTATTAGATAGAGTACCCTAAAATTTAACATATGAAGATCTTCCACTAAGATAGGATATAAGACATTTTAACAAAAAACCTAATTTGCCGAATTTTTCTAATTTTTTAGTTAAGATAACGTGATCAACTCAATCAAAGGCTTTACTAAAATCGGTATTTATTGCATCTATCTTATGACCTTTATCCATATTGTTAAGAACATCTGATACCATTATTGTCAGGTTTGCAGAGGTAGATCGTCCTTTACGGAATCCGTATTTTTGTTCATTTAAGTGTGAATTAACTATTTCTGTGAGCTTAGAACATATTATTTTTTCAAAAAGCTTAAGAATATTTGACAAAAACGCAATACCTCTGTAGTTTTCGGTCGCTCTCTTATCGCCATTCTTATAAATAGATGTAAGATGAGATGACTTCCAAAAAGATGGAAAAACACCTGTTTGCAAAGGCTTATTAAAAATAATATGTAATGGTGTAATTAATTGAGCTAGGCACTGAACGAGGAAAATTGGTGGTATAAGGTCCGGACCGGGAGACTTGTAGGGTTCTAATTCATTTACAGAATTAATTATGTCCTCTTGAGTAATATTGACTGTGCAAACCAATGGGGACATGTTGGGATACATGAACGGGGTTCGAGTTGGTGTTAAATGTGGACGAAATACTGATTTGAAGTGATCTGCATAGAGATTACAGATCACTTGTGGGTTGGAAGAAGAAACATTACATTTAAACGTGTTTGTAGGATATCCGGTCGATTTACGCTTGACGTTTATAAAGTCGAAGAATTTTTCCGGGTCATTAATAATTCTTCCACCAATCAAGTTGGTGTAAAATTTTTATGCTTTTTAGACTTAATTGAAAACTCTTTAAACAGCTCTGCATATCTTGCCTTTACTTCATCACTTACAATGTCGGTGTTTGTAATGAGTTTGTAGAGACTATTTCTGATTTGCCTAAGATTTGTTTTTTTATTTTTGGAACAAAAGTATTAGGAACTGAAAAGATACTCTGATAGAAAAACGGAACAGCATCATCCAAATCCAATACTAAACACACTTTATAGAAATTCTTAAAGAAGGACATAATGAGAGTCCATCGCACTTGATTTGACCTCTCAACGTTATCACATTTTTTTTCAACTTATTTTTAAAGTTAAAGTGTTCGAATTCTGTTGCGCCGGCATTAATTGCATTTTTACAGCCATTGGGCCTATTGCAAAGTAAAGTCAGCTACCGGCTGTGACACGGTCGGCTCGGAGGTTTATAACTTTTGAACCATTATGAATTTACATTTGAACTTTTAGTATGATATTGTATACAGTTATAGCTAACGAAAAAGGCAAATATAATTTTTCGACCCAAAATACCAGACAATACCTTTAATTCTAAACATACGAAATTGTTTCAATAGCACGGTTTTGAGCAGGACGACAAGTGTTCGTCTTTATTTAAGTTAAGCAACGAAAACAGAAATTTTAAAAAATAGACATATTTATACGTATTTGTGGATGCGAAGCCAATTGTGTACATCGCAAAGTAAATTTGTGAAAATGTCAAAAAAAAAAATATCAAAAACTTTAATGTGCAAGGGGAATGTTCACTGGAAGCTGTTCTACAGGGCAAAGTAACAGTTATTTCCAGAATTTTACGAGATTTTCTGCGTTCCTCATTTCTATTGTTGATTTATTTATTTCTATTTAACTCAAGTTCGGTTCCCAACTTTTCTATATCTAATTTATTTGGATACGAGACCCTTATAGCAGTTTGAAAAAATTTAATATTTAACTTATTTGTTTTTGGAATAAAAAACTTAACTCGATAAAAGTCCTCTGCTATTTCTGCCGTTACATTGATAAACGAGGCTTACTTATTTCTATTCCAAGTTGATAATTGCAGATCTCAGTTTTATTAAATATAAATTTCCGAAAATTTTTCAAAGTTTCGAGAACAAGATTTATATGTTCGCAGCATGCTATTAGATCTTTATCAATTTTTTGCAACCAAATTTGCTGAACTCGTAACTGCGCACTTCAATTAGTTTGCAATTTATATGCATACGTTTTGCAAAGATTGGTTCGTTAGCAACAATACAAAGTCAAAAAAATAAAATAAGATATTTATATTGTACCATATTTAACATTATTTCTAACCAAACTACTCATATAAAATTTTCAATTGATCTTCATGTTTTGAAAAAATTAAATAATTTGGAATATATGCAGTAAATGAGAGTGCTACGCGACAGGTTCGCGACATAAAATAGCAAGGTGCTCTCTTGCATAAGAAGCCGGACGATGGTATCAGTTGTTGTAAGTCTGTCGTCAGTTACGGTCAATAAATTGTTAAAGTCAACTCCTTTATTTGTTAATTAATACTATTTTTAAGTGAATTATTCATATATTTTACTTTTCTATATCAATAAACATATTCTATTAATTAGATATTCCACATATATGTGTTTTTATTCTATATATAAAAATATTCTTGATTGCTAAGTGGGCGGGGGTTTGAAACCCGTGAACGCCCGGTGTTGCTACGGCATTGCTTTGGCATACCAGGTGCTGGAAAAAGAACTGTTAATCAACTTGCTGATGACAGGCTCAATGGTGTCGATCATTCTCCAGTTTGGGTAGATAGAAAAGGCCAGAAAAAGTGCAAGCATTGCAAAAGGTTTGATACACAAGTCATTTGTTTCAAGTTCGACTTACATTGAAGGTTACTGAAGCAGTACCTGTGCTCTCTGAAACTGATTTGGAAAAAATTGTCGCGGATGTTGCTGCAGGAGTACCTGAGTGAATTTTATTTATTAGGTTTATTTATGAAATTGTATACATTTGTTGGATTGTTCATGATAACATATTTGCCTTTATTTCCTACTTTTTTATTTCTTCTAGTTCTTATTTTAAACTTTTATTACTTCTTGATACAACTCTTCTACCTTTCTTGCTATTTGCTTGTAGTTGTGTGTTTGGCACTTAAATGTAATATTAAGTTTGTTGAATAATAATAGCAATTCTGGTGCTTGTATCAAGCATTATCAGGGATTGAAAGTTGCACATTTCAACGCCAGAAGTCTCAACGATTCTAAGCTTGACTATGTAAGGCATATTTTTGAAAGTTCGCTTGTAGATATCTTATGTGTTTCTGAAACATGGTTTAGCAATGATGTTGATGATTCATATTATAAGCAAAATAATAATTATGAACTGCTGAGAAACGATAGATTGAATTATAAGGGTGGGGGAGTTGCAATATACTATAAGTCGTCTTTGAATTGTAAAGTCAATAGTAAATCCGTTGATGTTGGTGTTGAGTTCCTAAATGTACAAATTTGTGATCGTAATAGTACCAAAGTCTTTCTGTCTTGTGTCTATAACTCCAATCGCGGTAATAATATGCAGCCTTATTTTGATTCGTTATCTAATTGTTTAATAGATAATGATTTCTTTGTTGTATGTGGAGACTTCAATGTTAATTTGCTTGTTAATGACAACGTAACTACAAAATTATATGAAGGATTGACTCATGCTGGGTTATCGATTGTCAATAGTAGTATGTCTACTAGGTTTGCTAATAACGCTAATCCTAGTTTACTGGATCTTTTCATAACTTCCGACGTTTCTTCAGTTTTTTTTTTTTTTAACAAATATCATTTGTTAGTGACCATGATCTTATTTTTTTGTACTTTTAATCTTAATCTCTGTTGTAATGTTTCACCAATTTCAATAACCTATCGCGACTTTAAGTCAACTGACAGCGAATCTTTGTTTTGTGAGATAATGTCAATTCCTTGGAATGACTGTTGGTATCTTAATACAGTTGATGATAAACTCATGTTTTTTGTAAGTAAAATTAATGACTTATTTGATCAACATATTCCCCTGCGTACTGCTCGTTGTGTTAACAATTTATGTCCGTGGTTCACTCAACATGTTAAGTTGACCATAAAAAAACGAAACCATGCTTACACTAAATGGAAAAGATTGTCGACAGACTTGTACTGGGAAGCATATAAGACAGCTCAAAATGAGGCCAATTCGGTTGCCAACAAGGATGCCAAGAAAAATTTCTACAAATCAATACTTGACGTAACGCTTTCCTCAAAGCAACTTTGGAAAAATTTAAAACAAATTGGAGTGTGCAACAAACAGTTGCCTAAGTGTCAGATTGACCCAGATGCTCTTAATGACTTTTTTGTCTCTGACTCACAGCCCGTTGTAAACTGTAATCAAAACAGAACGAATTCTGTCAATATTATAAGCAATTTTGAGTTTTCCAGCGTATCGGAATACGAAGTAGCCAGGTCTATAATGAGAATTAAATCCAGTGCTCTTGGAGAAGATGGTATAAATATTAGGTTTATTAAAATGATTTTGCCTTACATTTTGACTCCGTTAACGCACATCATTAACCACTGCTTTACTAGCTCGTGCTATCCTAAAATGTGGAAAGTAGCAACAATTACTCCCATTACAAAAAAAACTAGAGCATCTGAACCATCTGATTTTCGACCTATAAGCTTGTTATCATCTCTTTCTAAAGTCTGTGAGTCACTAATGGCAGATCAGATCTCACATTACCTTTGGGTTAATAAGCTCCTGTCTCCCTTTCAGTTCGGTTTTCGTTCTGGTCATAGTTGCTCTACTGCAGTAGCTAAAATCTTAGACGACATTCGAATATCCTTTGACAAATAACATCTTACATTACTCTGTCTCTTGGATTTTTCTAAAGCATTTGACACTATAGATCATTATATTTTATGTTCAAAGCTTGAAACATTATTTTGTTTTTCTTTAACTGCAGTCAATCTTATTAAAAATTATCTAAAAGGTAGATCCCAAAGAGTAAAAATTGACAGTAATTACTCGAATTATAAATACCTTAACAGCGGAGTGCCACAAGGCTCAGTTCTTAAGCCTCTTCTCTTTGCAATTTTTATTAATGATATTTTCCATTCCAAAAATTGTAATAATGCATGTATATGCGGATGATCTCCAGCTTTATATGTCTCGTCCTATTGGTCTCAGCGAAGATCTTTGCTTCAGAACGAATGAAGAAGACCTAGATGCAATTAATAAGTGGGCGATAAGTAACAAGCTTAAACTAAATCCGTTAAAATCTTTTGTGTTGCCAATTTCAAAAAGTCGTTACTCAGTTGAAGACATTCCTGCCGTATATATAAGTACTACACCACTAAAGTCTATTGAAAAGATAACCAACCTTGGGTATCGGATTAACACATCCTTTTCATGTGTAGACCATATTAACTATGTTGTAAGCAAAATATACTTTGTCTTAAGAAATCTGCGAATGACTGCTCAGATCACACCAACAGAAACTCGTCGTAAACTAGTAATACAGTTGATTATGCCTTCAATAAATTATTTTGAAGTGGTCTTTAGTAATCTAGACTCACATTCGTTACATAAACTGCAAGTGGCGTTAAACTATGCGACCCGTTATGTGTATGGTCTCAGAAGATTTAGCCATGTTACTGGTCTAAGCACCCGAATTCTGGGATGCAATGTGGAACATTATTTAAAAGCAATAAATTGTATATTCCTGCATAAGCTGATACACTCAAAAACTCCAAACTATCTATATTCTAAACTTCAGTTTTGTTTATCAGCCAGAAGCTTAAATTTGGTAGTTCCTCGCTTTAAATATTTATATTCCTCAAGACTTTTTTTCGTAAGCACCATTAGATTGTGGAACTCCTTGCCGAGGTATCTTAAATCTATTTCCAACGCACAAAACTTTAAGCAATTAATATCTGCACATTTTTCTTGAATTCTCGTTTCTCTTTTACTTTCTCTCTTCTTCTCATTTAACAGTTTTTTTATTTAATTATTCATTAGATATAAGTTTTTGTTGATTTTATTATTTTAATAAAACTACTTTTAGAATTAAAGTTAAGTAATTTTTAAATATTTATTAAAATATTTAAATAATTATTTTAATTTTTAAATAAAAAAAAACAACATTTATGCGCACGAAGTGATAAAAAATTTTTCTGGGATTATCACCATAGAAAACGATATTTTTAACAACTTTTTTTATTCTTTCTCTCAGTAGTACTTGCATTGTGAATAAAATTTAACTTTGATGCTTTTTATATGCAAATACTTAAGACGGCCTTCACTATTTTTACCTAGCGTTCGGGCAGATAGTTTTTTTTTACCTGAAAATTAAAACTTAAGTCTCTTTTGACTACGTCTACTTGAAAATATTTTTACGCTGTTGTCTGTTAGAGGGTTAAGACTAGAACACAGCCCAGTGGGCAGTTGCAGTAGTTCGAAGGCCTTCTAGCAGGTCTGCGTTTTTATAGGCCTTCCACACTCCTTGCAAACACCGTTTTATTGATTATATGAAATGGGAAAATTTGTCAGGCCTTCCGCTCTCCTTGCTCAAAAGAAACCTGTCAGAAGCGCTCTTTCGTGTCAGAAGTCACGTTTGAAGGAAAAACAATATAAATATCAACTTGAAATAAAAAATCACTAACAATTTCAGATTTGAACCATGGTAATCTCATGTGGCGGTTCGACATCTTACCCACTCGTCTATCGTGGTTGTTCAGAATCAATAGCTTATTTTGAATCAATACAAATTAAAGTAAGCTTTCGGGAGCCCGGGTTCGAGACCCAACTCGGAAAACAAAAATTTATTTATTTTTGCTTTTTTTAAAATCTACATTTTTTTACAAACTGTTCTGTGTATTTAAATTTTGTTTTTTTTAATTTTTTTTTTTTTTTTTGTAAATTTTTTCATATAAAATAATATGAAAAGAATCAGAACCTTCAAAAGATAGGCCTTACAGAAGTACTCATCAATGCAGTGATCATGGAAGGTGTATTGACGCCAATTATAGCAGTGCTAGCATGCCTTCTTTTGCGGAGTACTCGCTAAAATGCCCATTGGGAGGGTACTGTCACACACACACACTCACTCACACGCACGTAATACATTTCCCTCTGCTTGCAGTACGCTGCACGAACTCCTGCTAACGGCGTTACTTTTGCAAGTATTTTGCAAACATCATAGTTAATTTTATAGCATTTAACTGCCTTTAAAGGCCACATTTCTAAAGTATTTGAAATAATTGCTTTTTGCGAAAAGAAAACAAATTAAATATTTGTTGGCTATAGTTGGAATGCCTGGAGCTTCTCAAACAAACAAGATTGCATATTAATTAACACAATCCTTGACTTTTTAAAATCCTTTTAGGGTTTATTTGGAATTTTAATGAAAGTTTTCCCTTGAAGTATTAAAAAAGAAAATAAAATGGTTTTTATAACCACGTTAATTACTTGCTTCGAGGTGCATTAAAATATGTTTTAACCTTTTCCAGTACTGTTTTAACGGAATGCAAAGAAAGACATATTTTTGTTTACAGCTTTGTTTTAACTCACAAACACACGCGTATAAAACGGCAAAACTTTTTTACAATACCATAGCACGAAATGAAAAACAGCAGTAGAAAAGAAAGAAATAAAGAACGACAAATCTTATTAATGTAGCTTAATTGAAATTGTGTGCTTCATTAGCAAAGCATACACATGCACCAGCGACAACCTCATAGATACATTAGCAGGAACACACACACACACACTCACACAAACTTCCTAACAAATGCACCCGACGGACTGACACGTTAATATGGCTTAAGTTATGCAGCTCCAAGATGAAGCACTAACCTGGCTCTGACATTGTGTGCATGCTCATTCACATGTGCGTGCAGCGTTGCCATATTTACAGTTTTAACTGTAAATTACAGTTCTTAAAACAAGCTTACAGTTTTTTAAAATGACTTGTAGTGACAACTGCAGTTTTTAAAAATTTCAGATTTGAAAATAATTTAACTCATAAATACTACAATCGGAGGAAATCGATTTCAGAAAAAAAAAAAATTGGGTTAAATCTTATCTAAATGTAATAAACAGTTAATTCTATTTGAAAATGCATTGAGATGTGAAACCTCTGTCTTCATATAAAGTTTTAAGTTTTTAAAGTTTTTTCTAAATGACCTTGTTATCTATTATGCTGATTTTATTTATACAAATTCCAAATGTTTGACTTTGACCTTAAGCTCAATAAAAGATTTTAAAATATCAAACAACTAGAATTTGTATTTAAAATTAAGTATAATTTAAACTATATAACATTAAGAATTTGTATTTAAATCATATAAAATCAACATAATAAATATCAACGTCATTTAAAAAAAACTTTAATCAAATGGTAGAGCAAGACCAAACAGAAACAAGTTGAAAATATATCAGCAGAAATCTAAAAATAACTTCAGTAACCATGCTTTGTTAGTGGAATACTTTCAGCAGACTGTTGGAATCCATAATAATAACATAAGCATAAAGACTAAAGTAAAGCAAAAATACAACAAATGTGAGAATGTAAAATGGGAGAAAAACTGAGAAATTGACACTTAAAATCTCATCGCCTCTGTGGTGCAGAGCGTTAGTGCACGCTTGCACGGGTATCACAAAGATTTCTGATGAAGCCTTTAGCCGGGCCGAAATTGCAATAAAATCAGCTAGTGATTTTTTTCTTTTCATATTGAAAAACTTTTTTGTTGTTGTTTCTTTGGAAAGATTCGTTAGAACAATTAATTGTTCTAACTTTGACCTTAAGCTCAATAAACGATTTTAAACTATCAAATAACTAGAATTTGTATTTAAAATCAAGTATGATTTAAACTTTCAAACATTTAGAATTTGTATTTAAATTACAATCAATCAAAATCAACATAATAAGTTTTAAGTGTTTAATTATCAGCAATCTAGTTGCAAGAATTTGATGAAGAATAGCTCGAATTACGTCAAAGTAATTTTAGATATTTAAAACTAAGTGTTGACAGTTATATTGAATTTGTTGTGAAGCTTTTTTTAAAATAAAAGTAAGCGATGGTAATGAAGCGTTTATTATTTTGGGAAAAATGGTTTCTGCTTCTCCATGCATTTCAGTAGCCATTGCAACCTCAGAAAGAATTTTGACAGTAATTTATGTAAATAAAATATTTTATGTAAACAAAGAACAAAATATCTTCTAAAAAGAATACATTAAATTTGATAAATCAACTAGAATGTACAAAAAAATTGACATGCCACATTACAAAAATTACTGAAATAATATGTTAAAAAGAAAAAATTTGTTCAAATGCTATTCAACCGTACAAATGCTATTAAAAGTTTTTTTATACTGCTTATGTTTTTGTTTGTTTTTGTAAATGAAATATTTTTTATATTAATTTCAATAAATGAAGAAAAATACAAGTTACTTCGTTTTTTATGAATACTGTTTTTTTTTTTGTTGAAAATACAGTTGTTTTTTTTTTAATTTACAGTTTTCAAAAAAAAAAAACTGGCAACGCTGTGTTTGTGCATTCAAATGTGTGAGTTCAGCTCTATAAAGCAAAGAAGAGACAAAAAAAGTTGAAATGCAGAAGCATGTGCGAAATAAGTGTTAAAAAGTGTCATAAGTGTTAAAAACTTCGAAACTTTAAGTAATTCTTATGTAGAAAAATAAGGGGGTGTGCATAAAAATTGCAAATATTTTTAAATAAAAAACAATGAAAGACGAAGAAGAAATCGCACACGAAATAAAAGTATTTAGCAAATTACACTGTAAGAAGTTACACCTGCATAACGACAACACTGAGAAAAGGGTTTAGTTTCATGAAATAAATACATTGACTTGGCGCCTGTCTCACAATATTTATTCACAATTCACAAGTTTTGATAAATTTTGCCAATAGTGTACATCGTTAAACTCGTAACGGTTGTTTTTTATAGAGTGATACAACTTTGAGTTGGCATCATTTAGCACCCATTTAACAGCTTATAGTTGCTTTTTATTTAGTTTGCTTTGACATTTCACTATGGATTGATTTACACTAGAGCAACGCGTGCAAATTGTGGAAATTTTTAATCAAAATAATGGTTCTGTTCGTCAAACTTATCGTGCACTTTGTCCATTTTATGGCGTACATAATCGTCCTTCAGAGCTGCTAATTCAAAGAACAATAAATCGTTTTCTGATCACATTTACTGTTACTGATAATGTGCATCCCGTGAGACGCCGATCAATGCGCACTGAAGGGCTTGTAGCCGCTGTAAAGGATAGCATCAATCATTTCGTCGCCGTTTTTAGCAACTGGGGTTGTGTCCTTCCACTTTATGGAAGATTTTACGAAAAGGTCTTGGCTTAAAACCTTTCAAGATTCAACTTGTGCAGTAATTAAAGTCAAACGACCATCGTATGCGCCGCCAATACGGCGAATGGGCTGCAGCACAAATTGATATTGATTTTGAATTTCCATGGAAAATTTTATTTTCCGATGAAGCCCATTTTTGGTTGAATGGGTACGTAAATAAACAGAATTGTCGTATTTGGAGTGAGGAGAATCCACAAAGTTCGAAGTTTTTTCGTACCTCAATTAGCTGGCATTAATCTTGCTGATATGTGGTTCCAACAGGACGGAGCCTCATGCCACACAGCGGGCGCTACAATTGATTTACTCAAGGAAACTTTTGACGAAAAAATAATTTCACGAAATGGCCCAATTTATAGGACCCCAAGATCGTGTGATTTAACCCCATTGGATTATTTTCTTTGGGGCTATGTAAAGTCACTTGTCTACGTCGATAAACCACAAACAATTGAACACCTGGAAATCAACATTCGAAGAGTTATCGGCGAGATACAGCCGCAAATGCTGCGAAAAGTTTGTGAAAATTGGTTTTTCAGATTGCACCTTGTACGCGCCAGCCAGCACGGCCGCATGGCCGAAATCATATTTATTCATTAATGTCATAAAATTTTCTATTTAATAAAGCCCGTTTCATTGATATTATAAATATATTACAATGTTTTATTATGGTTTAAACTTGTATCAATCTAAAAAAACACCCTTTATATGTTGAGTCAAAGCAGCAATTTATTTGAAAGGTTTTGGTTGGCGTCAATAAATATTGATTTAATATACATTTTAATCTATAAACTATATTATAATTAAATTATAAACTATAATTTAAGCTTAAAACAGGCTTAAAACAGGTTGTGGGTCGGGTTTGAAGCCCACCCCTAAAAACCCATTTCAATGAAAACAAATAAAAATAGCAGAAAACTGATCTCCAAATCTGATGACGACTACCGCAAACGAAAAACTGATAATGATTTACGGATATGCACCTGGAATGTCCGAACCCTTAATTGGGAAGGTGCCTCTATCCAACTGACTAATGTCTTGGAAAGATACAAAGCTGATATCACTGCTATCAAATAAATGCGATGGAAGGGACAGGGTTGCATTCGGCATGCACCCTGTGATATCTACTACAGCGGCCATGCGGAGAAGCACGAGTTTGAATGCGGATTTGTAGTTGGCAAGAGACTACGGCCCCACGTCTGGCGATTCACACCTGTGAACGAACGACTTGCCATAATCCGCATCAAGGTTAAATTTTTTAATGTAAGCCTGATATGTGCGCACACGTTCAACGATCCGACAGAAGACAAGGACGATGAGATCAAGGAAATTTTTTACGAGCGCCCTGAAAATGCTTACGAGCGCTGCCCCCGTCACGACGTAAAAATCGTGCTTGGTGACTTCAACGCTAAGGTGGGCAAGGAAAATATATTTGGTCCAACAGTCGGAAAGTTCAGCCTCCACGACAACACCTCCGATAACGGAATGAGGCTGATTGACTTCGGCGCAGCACGAAACATAGTCGTAAGTAGCACTAGATTCAAGCATCTCAATATTTATAAAGCCACCTGGATGTCCCCTGATAAAAAAACCAAAAATCAAATTGATCACGTTTTGACCGACGGAAGGCACTCTTCCAGTGTAATGGATGTACGCACGATCCGTGGTGCAAAAATTGACTCGGATCACTATCTTGTTGCAGCCAAGATCCGTACACGTCTGTGCGCAGCTAAGAATACACGCAACCCTACACAGAGAAAACCAGACGTTGACAAGCTGCAATCGAAACAGACAGCCGAAGCTTTCGCCACTCGACTCTCACTCCTGCTTCAAAGCACTCCTCCAATAGATGATATATGCGCGCAGTGGACACATTTTCAACTCCATGCATGCGGCTGCAGAAGAGGTGATTGGCTACCACCGCCCTCACCGAAACCAGTGGTACGACCAAGAGTGTCGCGACGCCACTGCAGAGAAAGACGCCGAACAGTATTTTGATTTCATACATTCTTGTGCCAAAAATAGTAAACATTGCCAGATTTTGATAAAATTTGATACAGAGTGCTTGTTTAGTCCTATTAAGAAAATTCCAAAAAATGGTGCATATCGGACCTATACAACTTCTCCCTCCGGTACAAACCCAAACTGGGAAACAGCAAATGTCGATATACTATAATGAAATTTAATACGATATCGTCTTTAAGGCTTATTAACACAATTTTTAAACAAAGTGTACATTGATTCACTAACCCTCTCCCCCTTCCCCACCCGTACAACCCGAAACTGAAAAACATCCAATCATCCCCAGATTTCAGTGAAATTTTGTACAATGTTTTATTTTAGGCTTATTAATACAATTATGATGACCATTATGATTATGATGAACATTGAGACTCAAATGACCACCATCCGCAACCCACTCACTAACCACCTCTTCCACCCCCACCTCAACCTGTACAATCCAAAACTGGAAAACAGGCAAACATCTACAGATTTCGACTAGCTCTAAGGGAAAAGTACAAAAGGTTTTGTTTTTTTAAGCAAGCTCATAGACAATTACAACAAAAACATTATTCTATCTAGGATTTTAATTTTAACAAAAAGAAGAAAAAGTAAAAAAAAATACAGATTAGCGCTGTATAAACAGAAAGAAAATTAAGGATATGAGAGACTTTTGTGAATGAAACAGAGAGAAAGAGCGAGAGAGAGCATCTTAAAAGAAATATACAAAATTTGCAAAAACAAATTCTTCTTATTTAATATTTACACAGTCATTGGTTGGTGCTTTGATTTGTAATACTGATTTAATGGTTTTTGAATACTAAAATATGAAATGTACAGTCATGTGAAAATAAATAGGGACACCTGTATTTTTATATTTAAAGCTGCATGAATTACATACAAGGTGCAACAGATATAGCATTAATTCCCACGGGTGGTGGTTCCTCCTGATAAAGCGAGTATAAAACTTTATGGATTTTCCTCCCACATTGTAAAACTTTCAAGATACAGGGTGTTTTACGGTTTTCGTACGTGTTTGGTTTTATTGATCTAGAATCTAAACTACTCACCATAAAATAAAAAATAATATTTTGTATTTTAGAAAAAATATCAACTTTTCCATCAATATATCAACCACTTCCGTGTCATGTGCTGCAGCAGAGCAAAAATTTAGAGATTATCCAACGAAATATCAACAAATTTTGTATCTTTTGTTTTAGCGGAGCTGTACTCGTCCAAATTTTAAAAGTCTTTTTTTTATGTAAAAATACACTTAATCAACAGTATTTTTTTAAATTCTAACTTTGGACAATAACAGCTCCGCTAAAACAAAAGATAGAAAATTTGTTGATATTTCGTTGGATAATCTCAAAATTTTTGCTCCGCTACAGCACATGACACGAAAGTGATTGATATACTGATAAAAAAGTTGCTATTTTTTCTAAAAAACAAAATATTATTTTATATTTTATGTTGAGTAGTTTAGATTCTAGATCAATAATACTAAACACTTACCAAAACCGTAAAACACCCTGTATCTTGAAAGTTTTACAATGTGGGAGGAAACTCCATAAAGTTTTATACTCGCCTTATCAAGAGGAACCACCACCCGAGGGAATTAATGCTTTATCTGTTGCATCTTGTATGTAATTCATGCAGCTTTAAATATAAAATTACAGATGTCCCTATTTATTTTCACATGACTGTATGTCCGTGATTTGCTATTTTCTAAGTGAAAAATTGCATATATTGTAAGGAGATCTATTGTGAGTATCTATATATATAAAAAACACAAAATAAAGAAAAAAAGTTTATTATAATTCATATCAAAAAATTTATGACGCATAGGGAGGTCAAATAAATAAACTGGTCCTATTAATTTTCCCCCTCAACATTTCTTATGAACACAACTAGAGTCTATCTGCCTGTCTATCTATCTATCTATCTGCCTATCTATCTACTGGTGGCCCCCATACAAAAACACACAATATAGAAAATATCATTGCCCTTATACACAAAAACTCGAATAACTAATGAAGTATTTTTCATTACGAACATTTTTCGTGACGAGACTCTAAAAATTTTACTCTCAGTATCAAATCGCCGCCTAAGAAATTTCACTTCAAAACTAGAATAGCAAAGCAAAAAAAAAATTAAAAACCTCGTTAAAAACATGTGTTATCGCTTTGTCATTATTGCTACTTGCATTGATTTTATTTTTTTTTATTTTTTGGCTTGTAGTTAGATTTTTATATTATTTATTTCAATGTTTTCTTATTTTTGTATATTTTTTTTAAATAAAATTTAATTTGCGAAAAACCTACTTGCTTTACTTTATCATAACCAAACAATTTTGAAACCATTTTTAAAGACTCTGCTGAAATAACCATTTGGAGCAACGAGGAGCCCGCCACTTATTTTGAAATGAAGTTACTACATATTTTTACTGAGTATTTTTTTGTTTTTCATGATTTACCTTTGCGCAAGTTTTCGCTTTTACAGAGCTCAACATATTTCTAATGCAGTCGGGTTTATCTTTTATTTCGAGCCATTCAGAGAACCACAAATTTTTGAAGAGCATGTCTCATAACAAACAAAATTTCGTTATTATTTGCAGACACTTGCAGCTAGGACATACTTTATTCGATAAAACATACTTTTAGCAAACTTAAGTTATAAAATCTAGAATATACATCGATATACATTTTTTTTATTCTCTTTCAAAATTTTAAAAGCACTTTTTTCACTTGTACAATCACTACGACTTTGAAAATAGCCGTAAAACGAAAGTTGTAATCAAAACAAACCCCGAATAGTTTTCTTATTTGCATTTGATTACAAGTTTTTTAAATGCGTTTCATTAATTAGGGTGACATTTAAAGTAACTTAATAAGAGGATTCGAAAGTTGGACCAAAATTTAGGTTTTTTTTTTTTTTGCTAAACTATCAGTTTTTCTAAAACTTGAGTTTCAGAGCACCGTGTAACCAAACGAAATAAAAAATTTAAAAAACCAATGCGATTCTGATAGAAAACACTTAGTTGAAGTGTTTTCTATCAGAAAACAAAACTTTTTGGCAAAAGAAAGTTTTCCTATTTATGGCAAAAAGAAAACACTGTGCGCCGCCTACAAAGCCACCCTGCAGTCGGTTGTAACGAGCGCTGCTAAGGAGGATACAAAGAAAAGAGGAGGAAAGAGAGATGTATTTTCAGGCGGAAAAAAGAGAGGCAGAAAAGCGCGAACAGGAGAAGATTGAGATGTATGGTGGCCCGAAAATTTTTCGAAAATATAAGACGCCTTGCCGATGGTTTTAAAACCGAGGCCTCTTCCTGCAAGGATGAAAACGGGAATCTAGTGACAGATGTCCAGAGTACACTGACGTTATGAAGGGAACACTTCTCTAAGTTTCTAAATGGCGAAGCTGACAACAATCCCGCTGCCTGATTATGATGAAGTTCTGACAGCTATAGCTTGACTTAAAAATAACAAAGCCGCGGGAGCTGATGGCTTACCTGCTAAGCAGTTTAAGAACGGAGGTGAAGCTCTATTTAAATGCATTCACGATCTCTTATAGTAATAGCAAGTTGTAAAATTTTTTGAGAGAACAATAATAAGACATTTTTTTTTATTTCTGTTGTAATTCTTTTATTATTTTTAATTTTAGCATTAACAAGATTAAGCTTATTTCAGTTTAATTTATTTTTTGAGAGAAGTTTTATTCCATCTCTTCTTTTAATTTTATGGTGAGGATATCAACCAGAACAAATGCAAGCTGGTAACTATTTATTGTTTTACACTGTTTCGGTCTCTCTATCAATGTTAATTGGAATTTTTTTTCGTTTATTCTCAGGAGTCAACAATAAGCTTTTGGCTTTTAAAATCCTGCAAATTTAATAGAGTCTAGTGTTAAGAAATATTTAAAGAATCTAAATTAAGAAAATGACCTTCGGTACCACTTCTGTTGCTCGAGATATAAGACCCTATATTCATTTTTTTTTGACAAAGTTAAAAAATTGCATTTATGTATACATGTCTCAAAAACAAGAGAATGCATATGCAAAGAATATTCAAATTATAAATTCGCCAAATTTAAGGAAAACGTCCACACTATAATCACAATCGCCAAAATTAAGACAATCAGATAGCAATCAAAAGTTATGTGCCCTCGACTGTACCTTTAGACTCGAATATCCTTCACACAGGACCTTGTGGGTAAAAATCGAGATTGGCATCGTGTTTAGCAGAATATTGTTAGTTAAAGTCTTTATTTACTTTTACTTTAAGACATATGTTGTTTTTTTACAAAAATCAAGGCATTTTCTTTTTTGATTTTTCTTACAAAAATCAAGATTGTGATTTTTTACTGTTTCTTTCTTAAAAAAGAACTTTGTTCTTGCGGGGGAGGTAGACATCCTTATATTTTCCTTAAATTTTTTGGGAGATCTTGACCATCCTATGTAACTTTTGAGACCTTTTAGAATACGATCTAAATTTTTCACTTTGTAGTGGTTTTGAAGTTGGTTTTTTTTTTAAAGTTTTTTATAAATATAATGGATATTATTGAAGTGTATATGAAAAAAAAGTAAATTGCAATTTAAAAAATTTTTTTCTTTAAATTAATAAGTTTTTAAAAAAAAATTCAAAAGGGAAACGTTCTGGACCACATAGAAAAATTTTAAAAAATATTACATATTTCCAGCGTGAATCAAAGTAACTGTCGCACCTATATTAATACCAATTACACGAAAAAAAAGCAACACTGGAAAGCATATGTTGTTTTTTACGACTCTGGCATTAATTGTACACTTATTGCATGAACTGTTTCAAAACATTTGTCAAAATAATAATAATATTGGCAATAA
Organism: Dichetophora obliterata; assembly: GCA_963920525.1. Lineage (NCBI taxonomy): Eukaryota > Metazoa > Arthropoda > Insecta > Diptera > Sciomyzidae > Dichetophora > Dichetophora obliterata. The sequence continues at coordinate 109,418,068 of OY986438.1, forward strand.
TAAGGGCTATAAGTGCACAGATCCGTCGCCGGCAAGCAGGTTGCAGTATCATATTTTCCGACAAAATATGTCGGCTTGTTTTTGCAAGCAAGTCACAACTCGCAAAATGATAGAGTGTACGCAGCTTGCATGGCAGATATTTCAAAAGAAAAAAAAAACCTTTGAAATATTTAAAAATCTTTCGTCAATCAATTTTTGGGGCGCTTTCTCCGAAAAAGGCAAATTGCTCCTTCTTCTTATTGAATAAGGCGTTAAAATAATTCGGAATATTACTGAGAACATGTTTTAAAGAACTATCTTATGCGGCATGCCAAGCAAATTTACAGAGAGGGTCACTTTTGTTTTCAGCAAGATTCTTTTCCAGCACAAAAAGCAAAAATCGTTCAAAGGTGGTGCAGAGAAAATTTGCCATGTTTTATTTCTGTTGACGAATGGCCTCCATCATCCCCTGAACTAAATCCCCTGACCTTTTCTATTTGGAGTATAACGCTGAGGAAATTACACAAGTGACGGTAAATAAACTTAAGCGATGATCAATGAAAAATCAGAAGATATACCTGAAAACCAGATGCGTGCAGCATGCTCGTCTTTCACAAATTGTTTTAAATTTAAAAAAAATTAATGGTGAACGATTCGAATTTTATGATGAAGAGTTATAAAGAATGCTTAAAATAAGAAATAAAAATTTGTGTTTAATAAAGTTTGCACAGTACTTTTGATTTATGGCATAAAACAAGTGCGACAGTTATTTTGATTCACGCTGTATACAAATTTAGAAATAATACAAAAAAGAAAAATTATGTGTTCTCCATAAACAAGTCTGTTATGAAATGTTTTAAATCTGCACTACCTGTCTTGTGCGAGCCATATCGAGAACTGCACAATGGAATGATTGGCACAAACTAGAGGGAATAAATTATTTTGATGACGTTTTTAGTGCTTTAGGCACAGAAATGTACAAAATAGGGTTTTTTAATAAAGTGGGAGTGGCACCTCCCATACAAATGGATCACATTTTTAGCAATATCTGGAGAACCAGTAATGCCACAACAACAAAAACTTAGGCAATCATCAACTACGTCATTTGATATGTGCTAAGTTAAGGCGTGATTGGGGAAGTGGGCGTGGTACCTTCCATACAAATGGATCACATTTTTCGTAATATCTTGAGAACCAGTAATGCCACAAAATCAAATCTATAAAAACAAATCTTTATTATAAAAACAATAATAAAGTACGCAACTTGAGGGACACATTCCAATATAAAAAAAAGGACAATCGCTTTCTTTCTCTCCAGATATTGCGAAAAATGTGTTTCAGTTATATGGGAGGTACCATGCCCACTTTTTTAATCATGCCTTAATTTGGTACGTATCATTCAAATGACGTACTTGATGATTGCCTAAGTTTTTGTTTTTGTATCATTACTGGTTCTTTAGATATTGCGCAAAACTGTATCCATTTGTATGGGAGGTGCCACTCCCACTTGTCCAATCACGCCTTCTTTTGACACATTTCCTTTAAGTGATGCACTTGATGACTGCCTAAGCTTCTGTTGTCATGACTCTACTGGCTTTTCAGATATTGCGAAAAATCAGATACATTTGTATAGAAGGTGCTACTCCCACTTGCCCAAATATTTAAAAACCCTTTTTTGTACTTTTCTGTGCCTAAAACACTAAAAATGTCATCAAAATAATTTATTCCCTCTAGTTTGTACCAATCATTCCATTGTGCAGTGCTCGATTTGGCACGCACAAGACAGGTAGAGCAGATTTAAAACATTTCATAGCAGACTTGTTTATGGAGAATACATCATTTTTATTTTTTTGTATTATTTCTAAATTTGTGTGAATATATTATGTGTTTTAAAAAATTTCTATGTGGTCCAGAACGTTTCTTTTTTAAAAAATTTTTATAAATATCTTATTAATTTTAATGACATTTTTTTTTAAACATTTTTGTAATTTAACGTGTATTAAGAGTTCTTGACCCAAAAAGTCAAGAAATTTTAACAAGCCGTTACTTAGCAAAATTAATGTTACTAAAAAAGTGGCCTACAACTAAATTCTTTGTAACTCATTGAAAAAAAAACAACTTAAAAATAATTGCAATTTATTTCTTTTCATATATACTTCAGTAATATCCATTATATATATATATATAAAAGCTACGACTTCCTGTTTTAGGTGGCTAATTTCACGAATTTTCACTCTACTTCGACTTTTTCATAAAATATCGTTACCTACACGGAGATAATAATTTTTTTCTTAAATCAAGCAAATGTTTTGCTTAAACGCAAATCAGCAAAACTGTGCTCAATCACGGCTTAGAAAAAGATTGCTAAATTGAAATCATTCCACAATCTGGAAATGCAAAATTTTGATTAAATTCTAGCAAAATTTTGCTAAGTTATTATAAACTGCAAAAGCAAATTTCTACTTAATTCAAGCAAATATTTGCTAAGTTATTGCAAGCTCAAATAGCAAATTTTTACTAAAGTCAAGCAAATTTCTTCTAAGCACACGAGCACACGCTTATTCTAAATAACGAAAATTAGGCGACGATTGGTTAACAACTGCTAACAACACTCACGCGGCCGAGGTTCAAGTCTCCGGATAATGGTAACTTTTTAATTTAATTTAATGTTAATATTTATTTCACTTCAAAAATATGCTAGATTTCGGCAAAAACCAATCAAAATTTGCTGTTCCAATTTAGCAATAGTGGTTTGGTTAACTCTAACCAAATGAACATTTGTCTCAACTAGTTTCACAAATCATTTCGTCTACTCGAGATATTGGTTTAGTAACCAAATGAGCATTTGTTTCTGTTATAAATTGTAGTTATTTTATTTGAAAAAATAAGTTAAACATACAAGTTTTTCAGTCCTGAAAAATTTTTAGATTAAAGAAAAAATGTTTTTCTTTTTGAAATTAGAAAAACAGAACATATTTTTTTAAATATACAAAAGATTGCAAGTTGGAACAAGTACATAATATATAAAGTATTATATATAGTTTTCAACAGTTTCAACTAGAATGCTCAAATATATGATTTATTTTCATTAACCAAATATTTATTTCGCCGTTAAGCGGGATTCACTGACCACCTTCAACAAGTTTTGCAAGTATGTTTTATATGAAGTTTTGAAAATTTTCGTACTCTATCTCTCTCCGCACTCAATGATAGAGTAACAAAAACTTACTACACTCTCTTTGAATTAATCAACTTACTGCGTGTTTATGTAAAACGAAATGAACGCTGAACGTGGAGTGAGACGCGGTAAGCAATACAGTTTTCCATATCAAAAAATATTGTTGCTTGTTTCTTTCACGACGCACAGTTGGGCCTCGGGCCGAAAAGCGTTGCAAAAATCATTTTTTTGGACAAACGAGTTTAGCAAAAATGACATGTAATCGATAGAGAATACTCCAAGGATTATGAATCCAAAAGATTTTTTAATTCGGTTCACAATTATAAGTGCTAGAGCTCCTCAAAGTTGAGACATTTTTAGTAAGTACGAATAAATGAAAATTTTTACGAAAATTCGCAACTTTCAAACTGAATATTGGGCGATTTAAACAATGGATCTTGAACCTTTTTATTTTATCTGAAAAGTATGTTTATTTTTAGTAATCTGCCGTATAAATTTTAAATATTACTGAAATACATATTAAACCAGAAACGTTTAAAAATACACAAAAATGTTGGTACTTTTTTAACTTGGTGGTGGAATAGAACTAGCAAGGATCAACTAGGGTCAACACGAAACCACATACACGTCATAGGTGAAATATTTACCTATCATATGTTTATAGTATAAATGTGCGAAGTAGTGCGATGCAAAAACGCCAGATATAAAACTAGGTAAACCTCGCGTTAAAAATTCGCGGCACGTATAAGGAAGAAGAAAAGCGCGTGCAATTTTGGCTGCTGCGTGGGTGTTGTTTGTTGATTGATATCATTGTGTAATGTTGTATTATAAATACTACCTGACTTGTATGGTTCTTTTTTGGATTTCCCTGTTTACCTATTTGAATGTAAATCAATACCTTATGTTTATTTTGTTTTTTACCTAATTAATACTGTTTGGTCACCTCAACTTACACTTAATTAAAACTCAATATACTTTGCTAACTTTCTCATATATGTATTTGCTTATGCTTTGTTAACTCTCTCTCTAACTCTATTGCTATTACGATATCTACACACTCATTTTATTATATTTAAAGATTATAAGTTGGCTGATTTTACTTTACATTTACACTTACATATTTTTCAATATAATTCAATATAATTAAAACACAGTAATGGTTTTAAAAATTTTTATAATGTTTGAGATTTTTCGTGCTTCACAAAATGTAAATGATTTTGAAATTGCATTGCTGGAAGAGGTGGGCGTCTTACTCGAAAACGCTAGTAACGATCTTAAGGCAAAAATTAAATACACTCACAGAAATATAAAGCGAAAATGGTACGGGAGCTCAAGAAATATGTCCAATTTTATAAAGAAGAATGAGAATTGGCTTGAGGAATACACAAAATTCGGAGATTCAGAGAAGGAAGTTTACCCATCTACTAGCCGAGGAAGAGGAAGGCCACATAAAAATATACAAGAGTGTTCAGCCTTCACAAGGAAACGTAAGCTTGAGGATGCTACGGAGAGCATTACAATAGAACATCTGTCAGAAGCACTATCTTTAAGGTATGTGAAAAAGTAAAACAAGCCAAAAGCGACTATTACAAAATCTGTGCAAATCTCCAGTCCATTACGGCTAAATAGGATCAAGGAAAGTATTCCAGCGCCACCAAACTCACTCGCCGTAAAGTTCACTAATGAAGAGGCGCTTTCCTTATTTATGGACTTGGGATTGACTAAGGAGAAATATGCTACAATATTTTACGGAGCTCCTTAAAAAAGCATAACGTCGACGTTATGCCCGGATATAAAAAAATTGTATCTGCCAAAAAGGAAGCAGTCCCGCCCAATACAATAATAACAGAGATATCTGCAGAATTAAGACTCCAGGACTTAATGGATCACACTGCTAAGCGTCTACTTGAAAGTTTGCCTGATGGAGACGTTGAGCTTCTTCCTGAAAATCTGACTCTACTCAATAAGTGGGGATGTGATAGATCGTATGGACAAAGCGCATACAAAGAAATTATAAACACAGATGACGAAACTATTTCTGATAAAAATATGTTTATGGCTTCTGTAGTTCCTTTACGCCTAAGAAGTGAAACTTCTGAACATTGGAGAAATCTTCGACCGTCATCGATTCACTATTGTCGGCCTATTTTCTTCAAATATGCGAAGGAGTCCTCGGAATTGACCAAATCTACTATTAGCGACATAAAAAATCAAATTAGCCAACTGAAACCTACTGCTTTTCATAGCAAGACTGAAAAAACATTCACGGTTAAGTTTGTTTTTTTCCTGACAATGATTGATGGAAAAGTTTTAAATGAAATTACAAATACCTCCTCAACTTTAGGGTGTCCTATTTGTAAAAAAACTCAAAAAGACTTTAACAATTTAGACGATTCAACGACTGAAGAGAACTGCTACGAATATGGAATTTCTCCATTGCATTGCAGAATAAAGTGTATGGAATTTCTTCTGAAGCTAGCCTATACAATTCCTCGGCTAGGAGAAACAAAAACGGAAGACTCACAAAAACGTGAGGATATACAAAGAAGAAAGCAAATTATACAAGCTGAATTTTCTTGGAAGCTAGGATTAAAAGTTGACTGCCCAAAGCACGGATACGGAAATACGAATGATAGAAATACGTCGAGAAGATTTTTTGAAAACGATAAAATCACATCTTTAATAACATGTGTTAATCATGAGATCATTAAAAGGATGGCTGTTATCCTAAATGTAATAAACTGCAAGGAAATGATAAATAGTGCAAAATTTTCCGAATATGCATCAAAGAAAGCTCAACTTTTGACTGGATTGTATCCTCAGAAAAAATAACTCCCACGGTACATAGGATTTTGGCTCATGGAAAGGACTTAATAGGATATCAGTGCTTGCCAATTAGAGAGCTGTCCGAAGAAGCACAGGAGTGTAAGAACAAGGACTACAGAAGATTCAGATACAATAATACATTCAAGATTTCTCGGGTTAGACAAAATGAAGACCTTTTTAACATGCTGGCAGCCTCATCGGATCCACTTATTGCATCGCTGAGACACAAGCGATCACGAAAGTATTTGGAAGATAGCAACTATAGTTCCGAAATGTTTAATTTATTACATATTAAAGTTAATATTGATGATTTTTTTGATGAAAATCAGCCATCAACACAAAATATTGAAAATTAACCTAAAAAAAATCACCCAAAAATAAAAATTTTAAGTTTATGTTTTTAAGTTAGAAAATCTCATTAAAACGTTCAAAAATGTAATAAAGACATTGAAAATGTACAAAAGAGTTAATTTATGAAAAACAAATTTTTAATTCGAATTTTACAGGTGAAATATGCCCGGAAATATTTTTCAACTTTGACCTTGAATATTGAAGCACCACGTTTACTTGGCACTCTTGACAAACATTCATTTTAAAGCTTGAAAAGTTTTCTATTAAGTGCTTTTAAACGTTTTCAAATCGCTTCATTAGTTCAGAAGATATGATTTTTGCCACGAAAAATGAGCATCGGCCCCACTGTGCGACGTGAAACATTCAGTTAATTTAAATTTTCTTGCTGAATCTTTTTGCGCGGTGTTGCCAGAATGGAGTTTCTTGAGTAGAAATTGGCATATTTTATTTTTTGAATATTGACTATGACAATATTGAATATGACAAAGAAAAACAGAAAACTTGCTTGGCACATTCTCTCAGAGCGAGCAAGAAAGCTGTCACAAAAAACTTGCTGAAGGTACTCAGTGAATACGCCTTTAGAAAGTATGCCGTTTGTTAACTATAACCAAATCTTGGTTGAGAGAAAGAAACTCTTTTCTCAGTGTATTGAAAACATAACTGGATATATAAAAATTTTAATATTTTGTGTGAAAATTAATGCATAGAAACTGAAAACATTGCGTTCAATTTATAAATATCTTGATTTTTTTTGAGCGTAAAAGAGATGCTTTTTACTGATACTTTTTGTATATCAGCATATTTAACATAATTTAGCATTCACAAACTAGTCCAAAGATATTTTATTGTATTTTTCTCGTTTGTTATTTGTTTTGTTGTCTGGTTTAAAAAAAAACTTGCAAAATGTATGCGCTTCTGGCTAAGACACACGAGAACAAATGCCACCAACACGACCAGCTCAAAAAAAAAATACAACAAAAGTTACAGCTATAAATTTAACACAAAAAAAGGAAAACCCTAAAAACAATAGGACAAAATAAGGTAAAGAAAAATTCACTGACAAAGTTTTAAGGAAAAAGCGCAAATATTAAAAAATTGAGTGCATTTTATTGTCTTAAATTTTCTATTTATTCAGTTTGTAAGCCTTTCGGAATCCTTCAGAGTGGGTGTGAATATAGGTATAACGGAGAGCGGCGTCAAGCACAATAAGAAGTGACGAAAAGAGAAAAAACAAAGACTACGGAAAAAGCACAAACAATCCTTTCACACAAGAATTGTTGTTGGGTGTGAATGAAATATGCGGCACCAAAACCAACAACACCAACAATTAAAATAATAAATTCAACATACATAAGCGTGTGCGTTAGTGTGAGCAAAAGACTTTTCACTGAGCTTAAATTGCAGTATAGTGCTACTCATTGCAACACCTACGATGTACAAGCTTTAAAAGTTTTTAATTGCATTAAACTAATACCAGAACAAAAATTACTGAATTGAGTTTTATTGCTGAAAAACCAATACATAATATTCTTGATTTATATGTTTCGCAAAAAGTTCCCATATTTTATTTAAAACTAGAGAAAACTTTTTCACGTAGCCAAAAATTAAATTTTTTGTTTTAAGGATTTTTTTAAATATATTTTACCCTCAAACCATGGTCTGATATGTTGGCAGCCCTGGAATTCCATAGTTTTTTTAACTAAAATCGGAAATATTTTGTAAAATTATTAAAATGATTTCAAATGAGAAACAAAGTTTTTTAATTTTTTATAGTTTTTGTTTTTGTTTAAAATGCCAAAAACAGACACTTGGAGGATTTTTGTAAAAAAAAGTCAAGTTTAAAAGTCAAGATATAACATAACTTTTTATAAAATTTTTTTTTTTGTATTTTCCAATTGACTATGACATATGTGGTGACACGTGTGAGTGTGATGTTGTTTTTTAATTTTGGAATTTTTAAATTTTTTGAATTTTTTGGGAATTTTTTTTCGTAAAAATACCCAAACTTGAAATTTATAAAATGTTACACTTCTATTAAAAAATTTTATAACTACCACGTTGCTCCAAGTAATCACGTAATTTTTTTTTTTTGTATTTGCATTAAGTCTTGTCAATAACATTTCATTAAGCCTGTATGACACTTCATTTTTTTGTCCAATTTCAAAATCTGAAAACAAGTGGTGCGTGTTCTAGCCAGATATATCTTGTAAGAAAAGGATGAAAATACATCGTGCTAATTTCTTACATCTCCGCAACGGTACTATCTCTCTATCTCTCTATTTTTATTGGCTGCGGAAGAAAGAGCTCAAGCTTGTTTTTGACACTTAATATTTGTACGAACCTTAACGAATGACGAATTTAAAGAAACGTCAAGAACAATGCATTAAAAAAAATAAGTTCAAAAAACTAAAACCCGACTACTAAAATCCCCTGGATTTCTCACTTTTTATTCTTACCTAAACTTAAAAATCGTATAGAACAAAGGTGAAATGTCCACAGCTGCTGTGGTCACACAATAAACTATTTCAAAATTTTTCATTAGAGAATTTTTATCACTTGGGATTACTATATCCGTCTTTAGGAAGATAACCGCAACTTAAAATCTTTAACCGTTAGTTTACGAGACCATTTCAAATTTTGAAAAAATTCTGAATATGAAAAATTTGCCCAGACTTTACAAAAGTTCAAACTTTCGACCGATATATTTAAAGAAGTGTTATAGATACAAAAAAAAAACGACAGTGAATTTGAGAGTTTGAACAACAAACAATAACCTCGAATAAAAAAAAGTATAGCAGTAGGGGACTGTCGATCGAAGAGAAAACTTACACATAAAATATTAGTATTCCCTGGAAGAATTTGTCCTGCCACGGACCGCCTAACTGCTTTATAAAAATTTTCATGCTAATCGGAAAAACTTTTTATATTTTCACTCCCTCAGACTTTGATTATATCTTTCAAAATATTTTTTATTCAGATAGCATTTATATTTTATAATTACACCAAACAATACTATTACATTTAAATTGAATATTGCTGATATAAATATGAAATACAGGGAGCACTACTGAATGAAAAATAATCATCATAAAATAAAATAAATTTTCTATTTTTTATATATGATATTTTGTTTGCTTCGTCTTCAAGTCTCTTTTAATGCCTGCATTTGAGTCTTGCTACAAGGAAAACAGAAAACATAGCAAGCAATATGCACTTTATTTTCTGCCCCCGATTCGGTTCATCCGTACATCCGGTTCATCATTAATGCACATTATTTTCGTCTTTTATCATTTCATTATATTTTAAATTGTGGGTATTAATATAAAAACCAGAGTAACACATAAACAAAAATATAAATTAAACTTATTTAAATAATTAATATGCACATAAAATACGTATACATAGAATTTGTATTTACATAAATTTCATTGAATTTCATTTACATTATTTTCAATGTTTGCGTCATTAATCATTGAGTTATATTCTAAAAAAGATACTATAGGCGGGTAGCTGAAATAAGAAACAAAAAATTTTTGGACATTGCAGACCCAGTCATGATAAAATTATTATTAGGTAGCCTTGACAACTACTTATTTTCTCACGAGCTGCGACCATCGAATTTCACACAAAATAAAACAATATAAAGTGTGTGTGTCACACACATTGGCAGCTTTCAGCGGAGTCAATAGTTGGCAACTGATTTTTTTTTTTAATTTGAGTGAGAAACCTTTGCAATGAAATGATCCATTCACAACAGGTGACTCCTCTGAATGCGGCCAATGTGTGTGACACACGTTCTCTAATTTCTTTTCTTTTGTTTGACATTCGATGGTTGAAACAAGAAATGTCACTTCTACTATTAGTTATTATACCATGGTCCCAGTCAGAGAATATTCAGGCGACATTTATAAAACTACAAATGTTTTTATGTTTTTCATGAAACTCAAACACATACTTTTGGATATTGGCTACCAGGCGCTCAGCTTTTTTCGTTTGACATGATTTTGACAGAACTGTAGGTACTGTCCAAAAGGAATCAATACAAACACAGAATATAAGGGGTACTTTTTAAAGTCTCTCCGTATCGAGCCTACCTGGAGCCTACAAGGCATTTTACTTGCTGAGCGCCTGGTAGTCAAGATCCAAAAGCGTCATTTAAAAACCTACTCGCTGTCATGGCAGAATAACCAGGTAGGGCCGGCTTGCTTAGTGCCCTCACGCGTTAAGGGCCAAATAGACTACACAGACTTTGTTTGCGCAGACTTGATTTTTTAGTTGAAATTCTATTAAATTTTTCTTTTCTGCTTCCATTTTTATATAGTTTCCTTCACGCACGTCTTCTCTCTGTAAAACTTTCGGGATTATAGCAAGTCGGTGTTATTTTCACTTCGAACTGTACAGAAGGCTTGCGCAAACAAAACCAAAAATTAAAATAATTTCCTTTTTGCGCAGACATATGCACAAACCTAAAACAGCCAAATACACTATCGAGCAGTCTGCGTAAGCACGTGTTTGCGCAAACAGTCTGTGTGGTCTATTTCGCCCTTTAACGAAGAGTGGAAAATGAAATGGTTGAAATAAGAATATTATGTTTTCAAATTGTAAATAGTGCGGACACATGTGTTAGGTTTGTGTTAATTTGAATGAAAATATTTTAAAAACAGTTTAAATAAAATCATAAAGTGCCAAAGAAGTGTTCAATTTGCGAAAAAGCAAAAAACAAGTTTAACCAAAAATCAACTGCAAAACATGAACATAAAGAAACTCGAGATGAACAACTGATTTTGACAACTAGCTTGCTTTTCTCTGCTTTTTACTCCATTCCTCTCCGAGTCAGCCCTACCTGGTTATTCTGCCATGCTCGCTGTCTGTATTGATGACGAGAGTTACTCGGAAAATCACGATGACGCAAACCAAAGATTTACCCTCTACCAAAATAGTTCAATGCGCCTAAAGAAGTTTTCACTTCAAAAATTAATTTTCAATTTTGCTTTTTTTAGTTTCGAGCTCTCAAGCAGCATATGGCGACATTGTGCGCCGGTGGATCATGGGCGCACATTCTCCACTCCATGCGCGCTGCCGCTGAGGAAGTCATTGGTTTCCGGCGCCAACAATCGAAGGTCCGCAGTGTAGCAATGCCCATGAAACATGTCCATACTCAAGTGTTTTCTATATACGAACAGCATGGAAATTCCTAATTTCCATTACCAATCCATCCAGGCTCAAAGAGCATTTGTTATTTTTTGAGTTAATTTTATATTACCAAAAATAGTTGGTTCTGTTGGGTTATTTTTCAAGCAATCAAAATAAAGTTCTTGCTTCATTACTATACTTCTTTTCTGTTTTTAAATCCTTAATTTATTTAATAAAACAGCAATTTAATTAAAAGAAGTCCACTGATATTCTACACTTCACTTCGGTTAATTTCGTGCATACAACTCCATCGCAGGCGAAAGAGCGGAGTGTCGAACTTTGGCGCGGTGTTAGTTTTATTGTTGCTTAACATTTCGCTGTTGCTGGTTGTTTTGTGCAATGCATGAATGCGAAAAGGAATTTCGTATTTTAGATGTTGGCCATAAAAACTTTAGGAAATTAAAACAAAAATAAACGGAATAAAAAAAAACATACAAACAGAAATTCCGAGAAAATGTTGGTACGACACACAGGCGGATCAGGGAAAATATTTCGTTGGGTTTTTAAAAATTTGTATGTACTTTATATTAGGGTGATTAAAAAAATATTTTTTTGCAAATCCGACCGGAAATGAGATGGTTATATCAAAATATGATAATAAAAAGTATTTAATTTTAAGGTGGTGCTACCAGCAGTTTCTGTTTTAGCAGGAGAAAATTTACGAGAAAATATTTAATTTAATTTTTCTTTTAAATGAACTTTCAAAAGTTAAAATTAGACAAAAACTACTAGAGTTTTAATGTTTTACTTTTCGAAAAAATCTTAGCTTTTTTTGTTGTAAGAATTTTCAAGAAAAAAAAATCACAAAAAAGCGAATTTGAAAAAATTTCATTGAAGTGTTGTGGAAATATTTTCTCAAACTGTATTTAAAACAGATACAAAAAAGTATGCAATTACATTAAATTACCTGGTCGTTGTGAAATTTTTTGCTAAAAGTGTACCTTTTTGGAAATTTCGAGTTTGAGAATTTTTACGGAAAAAATCCCAAAAATATAAAAATTCAAGTTTTGAAAAAAAAAACCGAAAAATGGATATAGAATAGTTTTAGTTTTAGTTTTAACATAAGCTGTCAATAATAAAATATTATTGGACTCTGATTTCTCATTCAGAATAAATTCATAAACAGAGATTAAAAAAACACGTCGAACTGTCGAAAACACCAAAACAAAAAAAAAGCAAAAACAAACAAGAAATGAAGACAAAATTGTCCGCTTATTACAGCCTCGCGTCCGCTTATGGGAGATTGTTTTCATAAATACACATGTTTGTGTTTTTGCGTCCGTTTATTGGAAAGTCCATGTATGGGAGAGAATTTTCTATTTAAAAAAACCAAAAATTGATGGTTCCCAAGAAATTGTCCGCTTATTGGAAATGTCCACTTATAAGAGCGTCCGTCTATAGGATCTTTCGCTGTATTTGATTCGAAAATGCCGTGTTTTTGTGACTGCAGGTTGCGGTTTTATGTATAACTGCTTACAGCTAAGGGTGCGATATCAAAAAAACAAACAAAAACAGGAACAAAATTTAGTCCATTAGCAATAGGAACAGCTACCAACGTTTGCAGCATAGGGGTGTGAATGCTTAAAATAAGTTATACACAAATCAATGTTTTTATTTTTGGTACCCTTAGCCCACATAATAAACACCAGGGGCCGAATTACAGCATCCGTGATCGAGCAAAATTGTCAAAATTGAGCGACACTTGCCTCGTCGTGTCGTTCGTAATTTTGCTCGATCACGTATGCTGTAATTCGGCCCCAGTACATCACATTTAAATACAGATTCTCCTAGAATTTCGGGGGAGGGGTTTGAAACCCTTAACCCCGCTGAATCCGCGCCTGCAACCAACAGCAACCAGAACAGAGGCAGCTCTAAAAGCAACGAAGCATTAAGCAACAGTAAACAACAGCGTAACGAAAGGAAAGGATTCACTGCCGAAAATTAGATGTTTAAAATAGGTATGGATGTTCACTGTACATGTATGCAGTAGTTTGATATAAATATATTTATATATATATATCTAGAAAAATGTTGAAAAATTGTGTAAATTTCAACTCAAACACAACTGTTTTAATCTCAAGGGTTGTTGCTCCACGCGCTTACTAAACAGCATGTTAAGCAAAAACAAAACTCAAACCAGAAGTTGAGTAACCGGAAGAATAGTAAGTTTTTACTTAACTGCAAGAGAGCTGAAGAAGGAATTTCTTGTTCAAACCATTTTCTACAAGAAAGCAAAAGTCAAAACATTTTGAATATCACTTCACAAACACACACACACACAACAACAACATCGTAGAGCACATCCTGCGCAGCTTTTCATTAAATTGCATGAGAAGGCAGGAAAACCTACAATCATTCATTCTGTGTAGAAAAAACCTATATACAAAATAAGAAAATCACAAAAACAAATTTAAACAGAAGTTTTTAAAAGTTTTCAACAACGACTTAAGAATTTCTTATATGCCACGCCCATTTTTGCTGCAGCTGCATTTCTGCATGTGTGTCTGCGTGTGTTTTTATTTGTGGAATTTGCACTGTCACCACATCGTTTTACCGAAACACGCTGAGTCCAGGCTCGACAAGTGTTGACTCTTTCGTTTACTTCTTGTTTCTGTTCTTCTGCTTCCTCGTCTTGTGTTGCTTTCTACTCAGTTCGTCATTTCAACTTCGTACACTTCTAACGTCTGTGAAAGAGCAAATATTTGTTCTCTTGCCTACATTTTATGACTTGGTGCTGCAACACTTCCGCTTTTCATTAACAACTTTTCAAATCCACAAACTTTTGTATAACTGTTTATATAAGATGGTGTTTTTTCTTTTTCGGGTCTAACATGACTTGAAGTTGCAATTGTTTAGTTTGTGTCACAACTCTGGCTTCCAACAGCAGCAGCAGCAGCTAGAATGTCAGCAAAACTTTGCTACCAAAGAGTCAACAAAAATTATGGAGCAATTAAGAATGATAAAGTTTTGAAGAGATAATAAAATGAAATACTTAAAAGTGAGCAGCATCATATTTAATGCACATCTAAAAGAGAACAACAAAAATTGTAAAGTTTTTAAAAGGTTGCATTTTCAGCATGATATAAAGAAGTTTCCAAGAGTCAAATCTAAGTACAACACTTTGATAAAACATAGACACTCAAAACAGTAATAATTTTGACTATAAAATACAGCTTAAAGAATATCTTGGCTGGACATTTCAGACCAACAAAAAAATAGATAGTGTTTTTATAAAATAATAATTATTTTATTTGGTAGAGTATCTTTTCACATGTTTTAAGTACCTTATGCTTTTACGAAAGAGAAGGTTTGAATGATGGGGCAAATTATTTATTTAGATAGAAAACTAAAAAATCTTAAAAAGATCTATAATATGTAATTGATTATATAATTTACCATCTCCTTATAAAAGCTCATTTGTTGTTGAGTGAATCGAAATGCAGTTTTATTTTCTCAAAAATATTCAAATAAAATAAAAATTTCGTATCTGTTGGTTTGCCCTTTTAACGACAGTGTTATAATTAATATTTTTAATTTAATTTTTCTTTGTAAATATGCAATTTTTATTCGTTCTTTTCTCATTAAAATTTACTAGTTAAAGTTTGTAATTTCATTCTGATAAATATACTTTTCGATAAATATACCTTTATCAGTGAAAATATTCTTTAACAAAAATCATGAACATATTTAAATTTAAAACAATCTTGAAGAAAATAACAGTAAACCTTATGTAACAAAGCATTTATTGTCTATATGTGTGTCTGTGAGATATGTTAATGCATTTTTATTTGTAAGACTTGGATCAAGTCATTATGCGATGGAAATATAACACTAATCTGTATGTATTATGTATAAAAAACAAAGTGGCAAGAAGTGTCTGTTTCATCTGCTGTCCGTAATTTTGAACCAATTCAGTTTTTTTAAATGAAGATAATTACAATGCGAAGGTAATAGGCAAAAATAAAATTTTAAAAATATTTCCCACACCCCCTTTTTACCGCCCAAAAATCAATAAAAATACTATATTTCGGTCGGTTTTGGTCGTATTAGACTTTTTTATTTATTTATTTATTTAATAGCTTAATAGCTTAATAGCTTAATAGATTTTATCAGCACATTTTTACCGCTATCGAAAACTATGTGCCAGAAATACAAAAAAAGAATAAGCTTTCAGAGCCATTCAGATCCATGGTTAAACAAAAATATCAGGTTTTTGAGGAACCAGAGAAACAAGTACAAACTTCTCAAAAACACCGATAATGAAAGCGATAAACTGAAGTTAAGATATGACGAGCTATCCAAAATGTTCTCTATCAAGTCAGAAGAAGCGTACAAGTTGTTCACTAACCTAATCGGAGAGAAATTATCCAACAGCCAAAAAAATGTTTCCGCTTTGTTAATATGAAGCGTAAATCTTGCGGTTATCCATCTTCTATGTTTAAAAGTAATGTAGTTTCCTCCAACCCTAATGAAATCATCAACTGAGATATATGCGGATAATTTTAATTAGGTTTTTTGTCAACCTACTACGCAATTTGAAGTTTCTTCTCCCAGCTCAATTATTATGGTTGATAGTTTAAAAATAACGCAGGAAGAGATTTCAAAAGTAATAAAAGAACTTGATTTTTCAAAGAAAAAATTATTAGTGATAAGCTAACAAGTGTCACTATCCCACGTCTAAATGAGCAGCAACGCGGGTTCCGACAAGGGTCTACTACCACTAATCTCATGATCATGGTATCGGATGTTTTGTTAAAAATGGAAAAAAGCATCAGCTATTTATACTGATTTCAGTTAAGCTTTAGATCGAGTTGATCACATTCTATTATATAAATTAGAAGAATTTGGTATTGCGGGGTCCATACTAAGTTGGATATAAACATTTTTCTTCGGCAGATTCCAGTATGTAAAATTCCAAGGAATTATATCAAATAAAATTGAAGTCTCTTCAGGATTTCCGTGGGAAAGCCACCTTGGCCAATTTCTTTCTCAACGATATCCCTCATCTTATGTATACAGATGACTTACAAATGAACTATGTAATTAAGTCAGAGGAAGATGTTCATTTCTTGCCGTCAAACGGTTGCCACTGGAGCCATGCGCGTCCACAGGGAGAAAAGGGGGTGCGTGTCCCCGTTTGGCAGTGAACATTTTTCAAATATCTTCAAATTAAATTAAAAAGCCGTAAGCTACAATTAAAAAAATTTGCGGGAGAGGAAAAAACTTTCTAAACTGTAATTTTAATTGCAAGTTGCGCTCAAACTTAGGGATCTTAGAACTTTTTCAATAAAAACGTCGTTTTTAGTCGTCAGAGTGTAAAATTTAGCAGGAACATGTATTTTGGTAAGGTGCATCAATAATCAATCAAAAATTCGACTTTGAATTTATTGCAACTTACGCCTTTTTTGATTTTATATAACGATATGTTCATTATGTATGTTAATATATTTTGAGAGAACTCAAAAATACTTGATTTAAGGTATATTTATAAATAAAGCTGAGCTGAAATGGTTTCATTCATGCATTTTTCGCAGATATAAGGTACGATACTATTTCATTTACCCTTATTTCACAGGCACTTTTTGAAACGTATTCTTACACTCAAAAAATTTTGTGTGTAAATATTACTAATAACTGCGTCCATTCTACGAATTATATTCGTAGTTTTCAGTCACGAATAGGATTCGTAGATTGAACGTAGTTTGGTACATATTACAAATATTTTATTCGCATTCGTACAAAAACAAATATATATTATACGAATACATTTGTTACATTTACTAGTAACAAAAAAAAAGAACGTTCTATCTGAGCTGGGGTTTGAACCACGGTTTTTTAGCTTATGGGCCATATACTCTTTCAGTAGACTACAACCACCTTGCAATCATACATATCTCCTTGCAATATGGAAAAAAATACGAAGTTATTCGTACGAGAAATTGAAGAATGATATCCCTATTAGTCGAAGATCATTTTTCGGACAAACAGATGGTAAGAAGCATTTAAGCCAATAACACATGTGAACTTGGAAGATAAGCAAATTTATGTTTTAAAGTAATTAAACACAAGAAGAAAACAAAGTAAAATAAAATTAAAAAAACTAAATGTTTTCCCAAAAGTCGTCTTTAAAAAAATCGGTTTTCTGTCATAAAGGTGACCAAATTTGGATAATTTTTAATTTTTCTAATTAAAAAGCTTCTTATTCAAAAGCGAAAAAAAATTAGGAAATTTCTTATAAAGTAGGCTAATTTTTAAGAAA
Organism: Dichetophora obliterata; assembly: GCA_963920525.1. Classification (NCBI taxonomy): domain Eukaryota; kingdom Metazoa; phylum Arthropoda; class Insecta; order Diptera; family Sciomyzidae; genus Dichetophora; species Dichetophora obliterata. The sequence continues at coordinate 109,435,854 of OY986438.1, forward strand.
ATCCGATGGCAATTTCTTGCAAAGAAAACGCTTTTACATTATAATATCTTATGGTCCAAAGTTTCTTTATTACTAAAATTTAAATAGGAAACTGGATTTGAAACATTTATTTCTTCAAATTCACGTTTCTTAACAGGGGTCCACCCTTTTTGAGAATTTTCTGTATTTTTTCGCGTCACATGCTTATATTACATTCAGGATTCAGAATCATTGCAGCCCAAAACCCATCTATACATGTACTTGTTTATATATTTATTCATACTTTTGAATTAAAAAAAATATATTTTTTAAATAATTCATATAATAGGTATGTTTCTAAACTCAATTTTAGTAAATTGCATGCTGCTAGAACTAATGCACGTTGAAAAAAGAAATAAGTCAGTTTATGTCCATGCGAGACATTTCAAGAATAGCGATAATTGTAATTCTTAATTTTGGAGGATTATGTGGATTTTTACCTCCTAGATCCAAATCTGATAAATTTTAGGCCGCTCAAAATTGGCCTCAAAAACTGGAAAAAATGGTCTGAGAATTGTGCTGGTTTTATTCTTTTTTAAAAAAAAAATACTGTGAAATTTATGCATTCTTATTTGAAAAGAGAAAAACTTTGGGGCTAATTAGAAATTAATACGATTTTATATAAGGATAAAGGAGACATCACACTATTTTATTTACTCAATTACTAAAAAAATTTGTTAAGAAAAATTTTTTTTTATTTAAATGAAAAAAAAATTAAATTCGAAAATGTTTCGGGCATACAGTGGAATTCGGTTTTAACGACCCTGATGGGACCGAAATATTTCGTCGTTACACTTGAATGTCGTTATATGCACACATAATTTATTATCAATAGTAAACATAAAAACATAAAACTTAGGGTAAATAAATACAATAAGTTTTTTTGTTTCTTTGACTTTTTGATAGTAAATATTTTTCTATTCAAACTTCCATCCATGTTTGAACCAACCAAAACTGTAATACGAACCGTCACAAATTTTCCTTCTGTTACCTTTAAATTTTTAAATTCAATCGGGCATGAGTTTAAAGAAGAACCTTGTTTATGAGCTTTATACATTTTTCTGAGTCCTGATAGCCATCTCGAAGTTTTGGTAAAAAATTCTGTAGTCACCTTGGGATACATCACCTGCTTCATCTGAAACCTTGCTGTTAACAATGCAGTGTCGCTATCGAAAATGGTAAATCCAACTTTCTTAACAAGTAAAATTCGTTTCACCTAAAATTTTAACTAAATCATTGGCTTTTTCTTGTAAAATATGATCGGTAAGACGTACATATATTTCGCGATCTTTGGATTTTAAACCAAGTAAATAGTTCATTTTCTACATTTTGAGGAGATGTGATCTTTACCTTTTCCCTATATTTCCATATGATGGACATTGAAGAATATGGCACAAGAAATTCTTCGCCGTTTTCAAGCCGCCAGATTATTGCAGATTTTTCTTTTATAGTGAACGCGTTACGTTTTGTTCATGAAGGCATTTTGAACACAGTAAAAAATCAATCATGCACTTTAAGGAAAAAATATGTACTGAGCAAAATCACATGCGCAAATAAAGCTATGCAGTTTTGTTGTCAATGAACTTTATACGGTTATTTCTCTTTCAACAAATCAATATGTACACATTAGACTGGTCCTTATTTTATGGAGAAAAAAAACTTAGTTTGTTTTTCTTGAGGCCCCTTTTATAGAAATTTAAAAGATTATCTACTACATATGCGAAAAAAAAAGATAAAACAGCAATTCCATTTTGAACGTACCGGCCTTACGAAATGACTATCTCCGATCTGGGTGAAATTTTGCATGAAGCATCACTGAAGGAAATAAAAAACTCAATTTAAAGTAAAAAATGCTGGAGTTATTTTTGGCGCAATTACAGGGTACACAAAATTGACAAAAATCGGCAAAAACGTCGAAAATCGATTTTTACTAGAATTCAGATCTCAATCACTTCTTAACCGAATGTTAAGTTTCAAATACCGATGGAAAGGTAATTAAACGCACTTTAATTTTAAAATATTTTGTTTTTTAAATTTTGGTGGTTGGGGATTCCATCTCTTGCGTTAAAGTAGTTAAATTCTGTACTATCTCGAGTACACTTTAGATTCGAATATCCTTCCCACAGGGCACTGTGGATAAAATCCAGAGTGGCATCTCGTTTGACAAGGTATTGTTAGTGAAAGTCTATATTTACTTTTGCTTTAAGACATCTGTAGTTTTTCTTAAAAAAAAAACAAAGCATTTTGAGATCGTTATTTTTTTGTTTTCTCAAAAACAATTTTGTAATTGCGGGAGGGAAAGACATTCTGTTTTCAAATTTTTTTTTTTGCATATTTTGACCACCCTATGCAACTTTTGAGACCCCTTAGAATGTTAAATTCGTAAAAATTGTGATTTGATACGCCCTAATGCTCATTCAGTTGCATTTCCTCTGTGTAAACTTCAAGCTCTGAGCGGCACGCGTAATTGTTGTTGTAAAAAAAAAAAAAAAATTAGGGGCTTATTTTTAGACGCTAAGGAACAAAAAAATTGGGTGCTTAACAATTTGAAAAATAAGGACCCCCCTAGTACTCACATAAATAAAAAAATTCAAAAGTAAGCAACGACGAAAGCAAGTTGAGACTAGAACTTGCTTTCGTCGTTGCTGTATGTGAAAATATTTATTTTATTTTATAAAAACTGCGTCGTTATATCCACCGACGTTAAAAGCGAACTCAGTTCCTTAAAAATGATAATTAGAAAATGCGGACAGTTAAGAATTCGACGTTATAGCAGAACTATTGTTAAAACCGAGGTCGTTATAAGTGAATTCCACTTTACTATATATTATTTTCTTATGTGTACAAGCGTGTGTCAACCGGCGTATCATGATAACAAAATAAGTAACAAAAATATCAGAAAATAGAATTATGTAGGTTACTTTTTCTTAATGTGCATTAAAGACTCCTTTTTGCCTTTGGCTTCCCCCCTCCCCCTAGAACAAACCCTGCGGATGCCCTTGTCTGGAGCAATGGTGTAATTAAAACAAACTACACCTAAATGTGCAAAAATGCAATGTTAGAAGCTTCTATCGTAAGAACAACGCCACAAAACATACTTACCACTTCAATAGTAGCGAGCTCGAAAGAGTAATTCATATAATGGATCTTGAAGTTTTCTTGATTTCCAAAATGCTCTTCAATCTTCACTATGATAATGTTTTGTCAAGGGCCACCAAACAGCTCGGTTTTATAAAACAAAGAGCAAAATAGTTCAAAAATAGCTGGGTGACCACATCCTTGTGTTGCGCTTTAGTGCGCCCAATACTTAAATATGCTTGCATAATTTGAAACCCAGCTTTTGTCTAACGAAAGAATATAGCGAAAGAATCGAGTCCATTTAAAAGATTCTTGCTATGCGCGCTGAGAGACACTTATAGCCCCCGAGAGTATCATAGTCTTCCATGATATGAATATAGACTTACATATAAATATATATCAATATAGACTTAGCCTTCTTAATTTGATGTCGTTATCATCAAGGAGATCGTTATTAGGCTCATTCCTCACTTTCGATGTTATTAATGGTGTTATTCACAGCGAATCTATTTTTAGCTTGATTTCATTCAACGACCCAATAAAACGTACTAGGCATACTAGACTTTTAATCGGAACCAAACTACTTACGCTAGAAATGAACCCGTCAGTCGCAGCTGCAGAGAATTTTTATTTTTGCAATAAATTTCTCATGCAATGTTGATATGACAAAAAAACGTAAATTTATTTTTTTGCAGAAAATATTTTTAGAATTCAAAAACATAATGATCTTCGGATATATATCGGACGATATATTAAATAAAGAAATGCTTTTATTGGACTTTAAGTTGAGCGATTAAAAAAAAACTGACAAGTTTTTTGCGTCTTTAAACAACATTTGGTAAATGTGTTTCGAAGAAAATATAGATATGTTTAGTCTCAAGGCTTATTACTATAGTCATTTTCTTTAGTATGTTTCTAGTCATTTTTTTATTTAACGATCACTTATTAGGAAAGTGCGGCATATTAATATATAGGTAAGTATATTTTTTTATTTAAAATTGTTAAATTTTTAATGTAAATAGTGAAAGCATTTACTTACTATATACGATAAATGGTTTAAAATGTTATTATTCTTCTTTTGAAATACTAGAATATACTTACAGAGTAAATAAGTATTCTAAAGAGTGTTTCTCAGTCTTGTAATTTACTATGTTAATATATATTAAATATTTTTTTAAATAATTACAATTAAATTGCATTAAGAGAACAGTTATGTGATATGTATAAAGTTAAATTAATTCACTTTATCTTAAAGCTTACTATGAAACATTTTAATGAATTTCGCAATAAAATGCTTTCAAAACTATTCAAACATTTAAATTCCCTTGTCAATAAATGTTCTTCAAACATCTTCAATTAGCTGAAAGTGAAATATATATTCTTTGATTCTAAACAACAGAATTAGAATACGTACACGGAGAAAATGAATTTGCTTGAATCAATTTGTATTTAGGAAAAAGAAAAATTTTGATTAAATTCAAGCAAAATTTTGCTAAGTTATTATAAACTGAAAATCAAATTTTTACTTAATTCAAGCAAATATTTGCTTAGTTATTATAAATTGGAATAGCACATTTTGATTAGTTTTTGCTGAAATTCAGCAAAATTTTGAAGTGGCTGAGAATCAAGCGCAAGTTTTGCTTATCCACAATACAAATTTAGCAAACAGTTTTCTCCGTGTATGCAAGCCATGTTTTTATGCTACACGACCTGTGCTCACTTTATCACAATGCTAAAAGGTATGATATTATCTTTTGAACTGTTAATAGTATCACATTTACAACCAGCGCCAATTTATGACAAAAAGCATGAGGTTCACTCCTTTTTTTTTGGAATAAAAACGAAACGATAAGCTTTTTTTATGGTATTTTTCTGTTTTAATAAAAAGCAAACAAATAATATCTTGGAATACTATAAACCACTATTTTAAACAGTTTAGATGCTGCGCTTCATTGAAGTTGGAATACGGAAAAACACGTGAAGTGGAAAATTTCGTATGGGAGGTAGGCGTGATTGAGGGCGGATTTAAAAATATTTGTGTATTCTAATAAAGCAAATTCCAAATAATACACAAAATTTAATTGCTTTACGATGAGTCTTTCTATTTATTGACAGCTTTTGTATGGGGGCTCAACCACAGTGCGGCGCACGTGTCTGTTTGCTTCTTGTGCGTAAGCACGTGCAATAGAAGTTAAATTTAAATTATGCGCATGTGATTTGGCTACCTAAGGTTACAGAAAAATAAAAAGAAATATCTTGGAATTTTAATAATAATTGCTGATTGCAGAAAATTAATGACACGATACTATCGAAACTGCGTATTATTTTTAAGCCTCAACAACGTTTCCTCATGCGCTGCTTTCACTGTGCAAGATAAAAACAAAAAGCAGCACAAGAATAACACATCTTTTATTCAGCATTTAGATATGCTTAGAAAAAAATAGCACAAAACCACGGTATAATTATTTTACAAGGTAGCCGTGACAGCTTTTTGGCGATTGGTAGTTGTCAAAAACAGCTAAAGAATGTTGTAGTTTGCTGCTGTGTTTGATTCATTAAATTTATTCGCGAAGTTGATTGAAATGTTTTTAGTTTGTTGCGGTTGACTAGCTATGCTTAATTCGTCGCTTATTTTTTCACTTTTCTTTGATTAATTGCATAAACAGCTAATTTTGACAACTACCCATCGCCGCTCGTGAGAAAAAAGCCAGTCTACGCGGCTACCTTGTCAAATAATTGTATCATGGCACAAAACAAATACAAAAAACTCGCTCACTATTTACTGCTGCGCTCTACTGCGCTCTCTTTCATATCTGTGGCAGATGAGCCAAGTGATTTGGCTACATGTGTCGATTATGAATATTTCGGCAAGTAGGATAAGTTTCAGCAAGACGACAACAACCATAAGTATTTATAAACCGAAAAAACCCGATCTTTCCCGATCCGACTCATGACTTAGGATACTCATATTTATTTGAGCCGCCGCATTCTAGCTTCGTAGAAGAGGATATGAGTCGAGTTGCATGCGCTTAGGGTGAGTAGGTTTTTATACTTATTTTTTTCGGATATACTCAGAGTCGCAAAAAAGCTATCCGTTGCAGATCTCTGATTCAGACCATATTCTGACCAGCTAAGTGATTGACTCAACACAGAATTGTTGTTGTTGTTGTTGTTGCCTTCTTAAAAATCTTACTTCATCTAAACCTCACAATTAAATTCATGTAATAATTAAAATATTATATCACAATTAATTAACGAACTTTCAATGGTGGAGCACGGCCAAATAAGTTTAATTAATGTCAAGTTAATTAAATAATCTAATAATTGTTCGATTTCGGTCAAAGTCATGAGTAATTGAACATTTGGTTGTGAAAATAGCCACCTTTAAGTTAAAAACACTAGCTTCTAGTGAAGTAAAAACTCGTTTCAATTCTATGGTGCATTTCGACAAATTGGCGAACATCAATGAATATTGAAATAAATAAGAAGCAACTAAAACAGATGGAAACCTTGGTAGAGTTGATGCCTGTGATCTATAAATAGCTTACAGCTTTAAATGTTATATGACTAAGTGGCCGATTTGTACGTAAAATTCTTAAGAATTTGTTCAAGCATGTGTGAAATCATATACGACTTTAACAGTGAGTTAATCACAGCTTAATCACTCGAAAACTAATGAAGAGGAAATGTAGTGATTTCCGAAACAGACTGTAGTCAGCTAAGTGATTGAATCTACACAGAGTTGTTGTTGTTGTTGTTGCCTTCTAAAAAATCTTACTTGAGCTAAAGCTCCCAACTAAATTCATGTAATAATTAAAATAATTGATCACAATTAATTAACTAACTGACTATATTTTGTTTATCGTACATATTGCTATTTTTGTGACAATAATTTTTTCCAAGTTAAAAAAGTCCACAACGTTCATTTTTTGCTTCTGAAAGTCATACCATGTTTATCAGTGGTGTTAATAAGGCGGCCATTGGTAATGGCCGAAACCTACTGGCAGTATGCTTAGCTCGTAAGCGAAAGAGCCGCGGTTCTAACCCACCTCGGACAGTAAGTTTTTCAAAAAGTTGCTTCAATTGTATTATATTTTTTTCGTTGGAATATGGTTCTTTAAGGTCTTAAAAAATATCAAATAGAAAAAAAGTAATAACATATATAATATTCGTATGTCGTGTGATGTTCAAGAACCTTTAAGTCTTTAATCGCGTTTTTCTCGAAACAAGGTTTTTCGAATCGGCTTCTAAGATATCTGGAGTTCCACTTGATCGATTTCGATGAATCTTCATTCATTGTGATCCATATAGACTCTGTTAAGCACTAGACCTATAAAAAGCCAAACAACTTTTAAATTGTTTTTTTATTATGGATGAAAGTTTCGGCAAAAAAGGGGTTTTTTGTGCTTTTTCATTTCAACGCATGCCATTTATTATTTTAATTTTTTTATTTGCATAGGTTGAGTGCTCAACTACAACCCTTAACTTAAGAATGCACTTTGATTTTTTGCTTTCAGATGTTTTGTAAATGCTGGAGACGAGAAGCCAATTGCAACAATTTTTTAAACACGCTAACTGCAACGTCCTGTAGAAAATTAGCAAAAACTATATAGACAAAAAAATTTTTATTTCCTTATGAATTACTCTTCATTATATAAAATATTTGAATCATTAAAATTAATAATACTAGTTCAAAAACATTAATAAAAAATGTGTTTTTTTATAGCTACACACTGTTATAGTACCTTCAGCATGCATGAATGGTCTTTATACTTATAAACTCAGTTCTGTGTTCTTGTCATAAGCTTGAAAAGCTATTCTCAAAACATCAATGCTTTTCTATAATTAGAAATTCTTTCTGTGCAAGTCATCATAATGCTCAAGTGGTACCCGAATTTGGCACAACTTCTCTATACACTCTTTACGTATACTTCAAAACCTTTGGTTTTGCCGTGTCAAAAGTCACTAAGTAGGTGGTGTTTGTTTTTTGTTTTTTACGAAGAGCTCCCACATTTGAATGCTTACTATAAAATTCAACCCCTGTTAAAAGTTATGGCAATAGTTTCCGCATTCAAATGAAATTCCCAACTGAACTAATTTGAATCTCGCTTAAGTGATGGCGGCGTTGGAGAGATATACCAACAATTAAAGCGTTGCAGACGATAAAATCGCAATAAAAATTATATACGAAATTTGCATTTTAAAAATGGCTACCCAACACAATACGCGCACCAGTGTTGCACCCGCACACATGAATGCATGTGTGATTTAAAAAAGAGCAGCAAAATTCACAGAAAAAGGATCAAACAAAAACAGCTGCAAAAACAACGGGTTCGACATAATTTCATGTTTTTTTTTTCTTTTATATATTTTTCTCTTATTTCTTTGGAAATTTTATTCAAAATGACAATTTGTAGAGCGACAGCAAAGCGGTGGCCCATCAGCCATATGCGGCTACATGCAACACAGGCAGCAAATAAGCCACGAACAAATAATTTAATTAAAAAACTTTCGCAATTAAATGCAAAATTGGTTTCAATTTGGTTTTTAACATTTTTTACGCTTGAAAAGTCACATAGTTTTTAAAAAAAAGCAGAACGCTTTTTTAACAATTTCACATTTTGCCTTGTCAGACAATTTCTTTGGATACAACTGAGCACCAATGTAGGCAGAGTGTGAGGCAAAATGGGTCGCTATTGACAACGCTTGTGAGGACAAAAGTCCCTCACCATGCTTTATTTCATGCACTTTTTTTCTTTTTTGCAAGGTTAGCAAATGTTGTTAACCTTTTGGGATTGCCTATTGTTATCAAGTTACAAACAACAGCAACAACAACAACAACAACAAAAACAGCATTAAACGCTTTTACAGTTAAAAAATCGGGGGATAAGCATGAACCTTCAAAATGTGTGAAATATTTTTGTGTAAAATGCTGATAAGAACTAAATAGCAAAACCAAAATCCTTTGACACATTTGAACGTGCGACATGCGTGGTCTTTCGACCACAAATAAACTGAATGGTTACTCCAAATAATTTTGTATTGTTGACCTGCACGCAGCAGCTCTGGATTTATATTTAAATGTAAACCACCCAAGAGACCCACTCCACTCAATTTCATTCACATCCAACAACTTGACTGAGACTGCAACCGTAAAAGTTTCATTGCCCACATTGTGTGGGTGTTTCTGTGCGTATGAGGGTATAAGTGTGTCGGTGTTGGCGTTGGTGTGAGTTAAATGATCCCTATCAGGAAAGTCATAAATTTCGATGTTGATGCTTTTGTGGACATTTAAATTATCTCGTTTGTATTTAAATCAGTGCTTCTCTACATGCATAAATGTGTAAATTTGTTGTATGTGCGTTTTTGGGTGGCTGGGTGCTTGTGTGTATTTGACAGAGTATGTAGAAAGCTTGCAGCAACACAGCTTTTATTGTAAAGAACATAACTACAATATATTGTACAGTGGTGCAAATTGTACCCGCAGGCATTGCAAAAAATTGCTAGCCATGCTCGTTATATGTAATGTTTTAATATCGTTTTTCTCTACATGCAATAAAACATTTAAGTGAGTTGCAAAATGTGCAAAAAAATTCTTGTGTCGGACTTTGAGAATGTCTTCCAGTAAATTTGAGTTAAAGTTAGGCCAAAGGCTAAAATTTCGGATAAAGATTATTGCATTCTTTTTACTCATTAATTTATGCAATTATTTTAGCAGTATTTATTCCTGGAAACTATTTCCTTTGTATTTAAATAATTAGTGCAATTGTAATTAAAAATGGTAAAAATAAACCGCATTTTTAAATGTCACCTGATCACATCTACGAATTTCATGTGCCGTAAAAATTGTTACACAATTTTATTTGTTTATATATTTTATATATTCGTTCACAATAAATGGTCTGTTGGAGTTCAGATAGTTATAAACAGGAATAATGAGGTTAACATTTCTATTAGATCTACAAAATTGGAGCTTCTAAAACAGGTAATTGAGCAGTAGCGTAACTATATTTTGTCCACCCGCCCACAGGTTTCTTAAAGGCCCCTGCTATTTACTTTTAGAGTAAAAATGTGTTATTAGTAGGTAACTAGAAGTGAAGGAGAAAATAAGAGAACTCTTGACAAAAAAAAAAGAGTAAGAAGAGACTTTTTTAAATCAATAGTCATCATTAATTCCAACAGATATATTTTAAAAATATCTTATATTATAAATAAATTTATATTTTGTTTTAATAGAATTTGTTAAAAAAAGCAATAATGTAAAAAACACTTTTTATAATACCAAATATGTATAGTAAAATTTATAATAAATTAGTTAATTAATTTGTGATCTATTAAATTATTGCATGAATTTACTTGCGAGCTTTAGATCAAGTAAGTTCTTTAAGAAGGCAACAACAGCTAAGTGATTGACTGTATACAGAGTTGTTGTTGTTGCCTTCTTAAAAAAATTACTTGATCTAAATCTCGTAATTAAATTCATGTAATTTATAATAAATATTATAAGATTTTACCACAAAATAGATAAAAAGAAAACATATATTTATTATTCAAAATAATTAAACATACTTAAAGTTTAACTAAATGCGATCAATAATTTTCTTATTCGTGAAATAATAAGTTTAAGATGTTAAGTTTAAATATTTTATATTTGACTTTGCCTGTTAACTAAAGAATTGTCTAACGTCACAAAATATGACCAACTGACAGACAAACGTCGCACAGTGTAACGTCCCCATTCTTGGCCAAAAATGGAAGGAGTAGAGCTATAAAAATTGACACGAATATCTTTCTTGACAGAATTAAGAAATATTGAAAAAGTTATACAAATCCGGTCTTTGCCACACCCACCACCCATATAAACGAAACCCATTTTTGCCTGAAACTTCATTAAGTCTTATCTAAAAACAACAAAATTTGCTACATCAATTTCTTTTGTGATAATAAATAAATGGAAAATATTATAGGCGAATGCCACGCCCATTAATTATATTTTAGTAACTCACCGTTGGAAAATACTTCCAACACAAGTTAACTACGTTTTTGTTTATATTTGTAAGCTTTTTTGATTACAGCCAGGAAACTTTAAAAACTGAGTTGTTTTGTTCTTAGTAAATAAGTCGAAATTTTGAAAAGCTATCAGCTGCCATACATCATATATATCTCACATTTTAACTAAATAGGTCACTATAAAAACTGTATATCTTCCACATTAGCAAGACATTTTTTTTTTTTTTTTGTTGTAACGAAGTTCTAATGATGTTTTCGTGAAAAAACTTATAGTCAATCTTTCTCAAAATTCTTTTTTAGACACTTTTAAAAATTTAATACTTAAAAATTTGTATCGCGCTTTTAGTGTTTACCAGTGATCTGCAAGCGATGGCATTTTCGCTACTTGCAATCTACCCTCAACAAATACAGTGACAGTCTGACCACACTACGCAAGCGCTGCGATTGTTGTGTCGAACATACTTGCAACATTGAAGCCAACTGTGTATGAGCGTGTCGTAAGACCACAATAATGCATGTTCGAGTTGTTGGTTTGATAACCAGCGCAGGGTCTTTTCAACTTCTGGTATGCAATGGTAAGTATGGTCATTTACAAGCAACAAAACAAAGACATAAAGCGCAACTCCTGCATAAAAAAACCAGCGCTTATTTTGTTCTCCGAACACAAAGTATTTGCAGTAACATTGCAGTTACTTTGCGTGACTTTTGAGAGCTTGTAGCTCATAAGCTAATGGTTCAATTGAGCTGATTTCTTTTTTTAAAATAAATTCTAAAGTTTAATTGAGTGAGCAATAAAATTTGTTTAGTAAATTTTTAAAGATATTTATTGAATTTAGTTTTTTAAGAAATTATATCAGACTATACTTTACTATAAAACACCTTTAATCACTGATTTTGATAAGATTTTGTATGCATGCAGATCTTTAATAAAGCTACAACTTTTGTTCAATTGTTCAAAATTTTGAAATAATAGAAAACTGATAACTGACGTTTAAAACTCTTGAAAAGACATATTATTAGGTGGCAACTCTATTATTTCAAAATTTTATAATTTTGAAATTCTGACAACGGATTCGGATTCAGCGACCCATTTTTGGTGTAACTTTTTTTTGCCAGCCCCGAATTCATAAAACTACAATTAATTAAAGTGGCAACCCTATCCACCATCTTGAATTTTAAAATTCCGACTTTAGATTCGAAATCAGCGACCCCTTAACACAGATAAATGACTTTCAAAACTCTTGAAAAGACATATTATTAGGTGGCAACCCTATTATTTCAAAATTTTATAATTTTGAAATTCTGACAATGGATTTGGATTCAGCGACCCATTTTTGGTGTACCTTTTTTTTTTGCCAGCCCCGAATTCATAAAACTACAAAAAATTAAGGTGGCAATCCTATCCACCATCTTGAATTTTAGAATTCTGACTTTAGATTCGAAATCAGCGACCCCTTAACACTGATAAATCATGTTTAAAACTCTTAAAAATACATATTTTTAGGTGGCAATACTGTGGTAAAAATTTAGGTGGCAACCCTAACTTCCATCTTAAATTTTAAAACTGTGACATTATATTCGAAATCAAATCCGTTGTCAGAATTTCAAAATTACAAGAATTCGCAAAAATGAAAAAATCTAGGTGGCAACTCTATCCGCCATCTTAAATTTTAAAGTTTGACATCATCTTCGAAATAAGTTATCCCTAAAACTTCCTAAAACTATTTACTCTATTCATACTGAAGTAATCTACAAACACTTGATTAAAAATGCAGTGTACGCGCTGATTTCATCGTTCGTAAGCTTACTTTTGTATCACTGCTTAGCCGAAGTTGAAATCAACCTGCAATGGTACACGAGGCAGTAGCTCAAAATAATGCATAATTATAACGATTGCCGTTCGTGCGCTGTGGTTTATACACATAATTATTTTATGCAAACATCTATACTTTCCAATGATGTCGAAGCACACATCACACAGTGTTTGACTTTGGTACAATTGGTTAATGCAACATGCTTGATGTTGTAAGTGAACTCGATGGCGTAGAATATGTTGCATGGTATTAATGATATTGAAGTCATACAAAAACCAAGTATGTACTGAGTGTGAAAGCAGTTGCAGTTCATCGCTGCAGGTCTCTGCAGTGTTTACTTTCATGATAAGCCTAAAATCGTATGTTCAAAATGTAATCAAAAATAGTAATGTCAACAGAAGAAATGTTAAACTTTATTTTGATACATAAAAAAAAATTAAATAAAATGTGAATAACAAAAAAATATTGTATTTTAAAAAAATGCATCTTTGACGGCTTGTCATATCGAAACGGTTGCTATTATTAAAAAATTCATTTTGTTTTTTCACCCAGGATACTTTCTATTGAAAGCTATAAAAATTTTGGGAAAATTCAAGCATCAATGTATTAGATTTTTGGCAGCCTATTTTACACTGTGCATCGTTCTCCACTTCATTTATCAATTTCATCAAGGGCCTTGAAGGCGCCCCTGGATTAGTTGCGACCGCTCGCAATGCGGGCTCTGCGGGCCCGCTTTTTACGCCACTGTAATTGAGTGTCTTCGTACACGGCTAGAAATCTTGGACTAAATTTCCCACTAAAATATTACTGCATTTTTTTAAATCTTGTAGTTTAAAATTTAAACTTTGCAAATACTAACTCATAAATAAAATTCTTCTGTACTAGAATTTAAGCAAAAAATATATTACAGCATTCATTTAGCTTTTTGGTTTAAATTTTAGCTCTTTGGTTTCAATTTTATCCTTTTTGGTTTAAATTTAAGTACAAATCTGTATTACTTTTTGTTTTTAATACAATTTATACTAAATTCTAGTACATTTGGATACTAAATTAAGATTAAATTTCGTAAAAAGTTAGCCTGGCAATGCTGCGACTCAATATTAGGCGACTCGGTTCATATTTTTATTTATCGCGCTTAGCTCAGTGGTTAGAATAGTGAGTTTACAAACTCAATGTCGTGTGATCGAGTCTCGCGGTGTTTATTATATAATTTTTTTTAATATTTTAATCCGAGTTTGTACTAAATTTCAAACCAAAGCTGTATTAAAACCAATTTTTAGTATTTTGCAAATACTAGATTTGAAACCAAAGCTGGTGTTGACTTATATGTAGTACAGAAAAGCTTCAATTTTAGTACAAGATTTATAACCGTGTATGTATCAAAATATGTAAAAATATGCAGTGCCTATCATCAAGGTAGCTAAAAAATATTGGAACCAAGTAATTGATTGATCAAGTGACTGATGCGCTCAAACTTCCGAAGGCCACAAACATACCTAACAGCATTATTAAAACCAAGTTGTAACTTAAGTTTGGACCTGGAATCAACACTACTATAAGCAACATCAGAGTAAGATATGATAGGCATTATGAGCTGCTGTACTAACTTTTTTCTAGTTGGAATAGGAACAAATGACGCAGTCCACTTTAAGTTCCGCAGGACATAGTAGACCTAACATACAACAAAATTGATATGATTTAAGCAAGGAAGAGAGGAGTTAATGTGATAGCCGAGATTTTTTTCTTTATCAACAAAGTTCAATTCGAAAGAGAAAGAGTGACTGGATTTAGAAATCCGCAAGACATACGATTTAAGGGGGTTGAGCTTGAGCCTATTAGATTCAGTCCATTCTGTTATTTTCATTAAGTCTTCATTCATCTTACTACATAAATCATCAACGAGGATATTCAATCCATTTGTTTATTAACTCAATCCATCAATATTTTATATCTTAAACAACTACAGCGATAACACGAAGTTATGGGTTTTATTGGTTTCTGAATGAACATTTTTTTAACAATTAAATTATATTTCGTAATACATACCTTCTTGAAATAAGATAGTAGTTCCAAAAGGTCCAAAAGGTCCAAAAGGATAGTAGTTCCAAAAAAAGTGAAAAGTGAATCTCCATGTGAAATTTACCCAAATCTAATATCTTCATTCCGTAATTTTTACTTTTCCGGTACATTTAAAACAGAATTGCTGAATTATGTTAATCAAATTTTTAAAACTTAATGTGCGGATTTTCCTGTTAAATTCTGCGGATTTTGATCAGCAGTAGCTGGCAACACTGACCATGATGGCCCAGTTTTGTGCTATATATTTCTCAATAATTGCAAATTCTCAATCACAAATGTCAAACTTTCAACTCACCATGAAGATCCAAATTAATGAGTTCCATAACAAAAATAAACACTTGTTTCCTACCGGTAGAGTTTAGAAGAGTGGTTTAGCATGACGTCACGAATTTCTCAAATGAGTTACATAAACGCACCACTGCACAATGGTCTGGCTTAAAGTTTGGTACAAAAATATTAGAAGCTTGACACAGATAGTTTAAGTATTATAAAAGTATGTACATACATTTGATTATGACGCTTTGGAAGTTGGCAATATGTGAACATATGTTTTTCAACGCGATGAACATAAAATAAAAGTCTGGCAAAACTGTAAATATTTAAAAAACTTACATATAAAAACAAAATTTCAGTATGGGAAAGCTATATCAAGATAAAATTTATCATAAAGTATAATAAAACTGATATGTATATGTTGTAGTTTTCAAGAAAATACTATTTAAATGAGCAAGTATTTTTATTTAGTTTAAGAATCGTGCTTATGTTTCGCAGGCGAAAAGTCAAATCAAAAGATTTATATATGTGAAGAAAGGTGGTACACTTTAAGGTGCTGTTTGTTTTTCATGCAGTAATTTGCCACAACTTAATATATTGTTCTATTTAAGAACTACTAAAACTAAAAAATTCATTAATTTTGCAAAATTGATTGGAGAACTCAGAAAACATTGATTAACTATTTACCTGGATTCTTTAAAAGCTTAATTAATAATTACACTAGTTTACAGTCCAAAAATGATCAGGACTTCTTTGTGAAATTTCTATTCCTGTTACTTCCTTAAGCTAAAAAAAAAAATAAAAATTATCTACGGATAGGTTTCTGAGATATCAACCAAAGAATTTTTTTGCTTTTTTCGAAAAAGGTGACCTGTCATTATTCGTAATAAATTCTGTTTGAATAAACGCATTTTACCAAAACTACAGTTTTATAAGAGACAATTAAATTTGAAATAATTTTTTATACATATTGACCTCATATGAAGAAGAGTTATGGAGCTATGAATTATTATTTACAATATTTATTTTTATTTTCGTGAAATTCTGTGGTTGAAAACTCATTTAAGCACCTGAAAAGTATAGAATTTGGCAACTGACACATTTTTATTTTTTCTTTTTTTGGCAGCATTAACTTTTGCAAAACTTTTAAGCCTAAAATAAACAAAATCTATGGACTAGTAAAAAAGTTACAGACATTAAAGTGAGATCACCCATTTTTAATTTTTTTCAAATTTTTCATTTTATCTGCTTCTAATGGAAACTTTTGCAACCCATTAATGAAAAATTTAATTTCTTTGGAACTTCTTGGACTTCATGGACTTCTTTCCACCAAACCTTGGACATGTAAGTGATGAACGTGGTGAAAGATTTCATCAACAAATAAAAAATATTGAAAAAAGATGCCAAGGATATTGGGAAGAAGCAATGATGGGAGACAACAAGGATGACAACAAAGAAAATAGTAAAACTCTAAGCCATTTTTAAAAACAAGATGATAAAATGCAGTTTTGCAATGTTTAGAGGTTTAAAACAAGATCCAATTTATGGCTATTATAAAAAGAAATAAAAATAACCTAAACAGAAGTCTGAAAGCTTTCAAGGTTTCACAAAGCCGTTGGTTATTAAACTACAGTAGATTCTGGCTATAGTGAATTAATTTTTGCATGGCCTGTTCATTTACGAAATTTAGTTTTAAAAAATAATTTATTTTTTGCTTAACTACTTTTTTTTACTTTTAGCTTTTTATTCTATTTTGTTACTTTTATTTTATTTTTTTTTATTTTTTTTATTTTATTTTGTTACTATTTTGATATTTTCGGTTGCTCACTATGTAGAGTAAATAAATAAAGAGTCCTTGTAAATAAAGTTCACTATTTCGGGGGTTCGTTATATCCAGATTTGACTGTATACTGATTTCACTGCTTGTGGAGAATGTTCTGGAATTACAATGGTCAAAAGGGGACGGCCCCGGCTGAATTACACAGATACAAGAACTCGAGTGAAAATAAACCTTTCTTCCGAACTTGCTTCCAAGCAAAACAATGAAAACATGATGATGGTTCATGATGCTGGTGCGTCAGCCAGAACCTCTAACAAAACCGATTTGGCATTCGGGTTAAAGGAAACTTTATTGTCTCCTACAAGACCAACAAAATAAGAGAAAAAGTTGCTTCTGAAAAAAGTAATTAATTTGCTCTAAGTTCTGAAGAAGTTTTGGCTTTTCACTTAGAAAATGACTTAAACAAAATTCAAAATTTAAGCCATTATGGTTTGTATAAGCGGTGGGCATGTCCTTGGGCAGATGATGCCCATTTTTTGTACACTTCTTTGTTTTCATGTAGTATTTACACATACCAAATATTGTTTTTGAAGCTCTTTTGCAACTTATTTTACAAAGTTTTTACAATTGTGGGCGTGGCAGTGAATCGATCATGCCTACCTCGTTAAAATTTTATAAATATAAATAAATAATGTGGTTCCTTCCTCAGCCAACCACTGTCCATGGTATGCAATAAATTATTTAGGGAATGTTATTTTCCACTGTTTTGGAAAAAATCTTTGGAAAAGTCCTATTTATAAAAAAGGTTTTAGGAATGATATTAACAACTATAGGCCTGTCGCTAAACTCTCATAGATTCCCAAAATTTTTCAGCGACTCGTGTATGATCGTGTGAAGGTTCATTGTGGGAAGGTCGTAACAACTCGTCAGCATGGATTTGTTGCTGGCAGATCCACTGTGTCTAATCTCCTCGATTTTACAACATTCTGCTTAAATTCAGTATATTCAGGTAACCAGGTCGATTGTATATACACTGATTTTAGTAAAGCATTTGATAAACTACCACACAAATTAATTATATTTAAACTAAAGTTAATGGGTTTTCCACAATTTTTTGTAAGCTGGATCCAATCATATCTGACAGAGCGATCTTATCAAATACTATTTCGAGGTGTATTGTCTGCTGAATTTATTGCTGCATCAGGTGTTCCTCAATGTAGCCACCTTGGTCCACTTCTGTTTATTTTAGCCATTAATGATGTAACTCACATCATAAAAATACTCTCATCTGCTAATTTATGCAGATGATATGAAAATATACAGAACAATAGATTCTAAAGACAATTCAGTTCTACTCCAGTCTGATTTAAAATCCTTTGAAGTTTGGTGTTCTAAAATTAATATGTTTCTTAATCCAGATAAATGCCAAACTATGACCTTTTCGCGAAAAAGGATTAATTTAATTTTTGATTATAAGATAAAAGATATGGCTTTAAATCGTGTAGACTCTGTCAAAGATCTTGGTATATGCATGGATTCTAAGCTATCGTTTAGCGCTCATATTGATAGCATTTGTAAAAAAGCGTCTTCTCTGCTCGGTTTTATAAAACGCTGGGCCAAAGAATTTAATAGTATGATTACAACAACAACGCTGTATTATTCAATTGTCCGTCCTCACTTGGAGTATGCAAGTCAAGTTTGGTCGCCAAGTTACAATGTACATGTTGAACGAATAGAAAGAATTCGAAAACGTTTTGTTCGGTTTGTTCTAAGGGGCTTAAGTTGAACTGACACTTTAAATCTTCCTCCTTATGAGGATCGTTTAAAACTATTAAAAATGCAATCCTTAAATGAGAGAAGGAAGTCTGCTGATATCGTCTACTTACACCAACTCATAACTGGTGGGTTCGATTCACTGGAATTCCTAACTCTTATAAATTTTAACACTTACCGTAGAAGCAGTAGAAACGCTAACAATTTAATTTACTTACCTTTTAGTAGCACAAATTATATGGCTACTGCTCCTTTAAATCGCATGAGTACCTTTGCTAACAACTGTAGCTTTTTTGATGTTAACTTATGGAAAGGTCAACTCAAAAGTAAATTGAAAAGTAATGTATTATTAGATCTATGTAAACGCATGGTTAGTTGTTATGCCTTGTGTTGTCCTTGAGCCCAACCCATATTAGGGTGGGTAAATTTTTCTCACTTAAGTTTATTTTTGACCACGTTTATTTTTATCGTTGAGATATTTCAATGATTAAGGTTGGTTCTAATGCGGAGAAAGTGCGAAAAAGCTGTAGTAGCTGAACTCTATTGTTATAAATACAGTACCAAAGGTAAATGTGCGAAGTTTGGGCACTCTATGTGCCTTGTTTGATTTAATGCTACAAAAACTGGGTTTTTAGACGATAGTGCACATAGTGTCCATTTCCAAATTTCCAAGGCTTATATCGTAAATATTTTTTTATAAGAAAATAAAATACAATCGCTTCATTTTTTTATATGTTATTATTAACATCTTGAATTGTTAAATAAAAAAATTTTAGATTTATAATTAAATTGTGACGTTTTCATGATTTTACAAGGTAGTATTGGGCTTTAGGTCAAGTAATTTATTAAAGAAAGCAACAACAACAACTCTGTATAAAAGTAAATCACACAGCACACTAGACAGCCTGTTTCGGAAATAGCTACATTTCCTCTTCAGTAGTCGTGAGTGATCAGCTGTGACCAACACATTGTTCTATCGTACGTGTATATGATACATGTTAGAGTAAACAATTCTGAAATTATGTGACACTGAATTGTTATTCAGAACAATTGGATGTTATTTTTGGTAAAGCCTTGAACTTTATTAGAGTTGTGTATGTGGCAAAGTGACTCCTCCTTGTATTCACGATCCCCCTCTTAGATAATCGCTTGTTTGGCGATAATTACCAGGAACGTGACTTTTAAGCTTTAGAACATTACCAAATATTGTTTTATTTTACTTCTTTTTTAATTTTCGTACGTCCAAAGTAGACACAAAAAATTCAAATAGCTTATTGTTCTGTACACTCAAAACATTTTTTAGTAAAATTTCTACGAATGATATTCTTAAAGAAAATATTCGTACATTCTACAAATATTCGTACAATATACAAAGTATCTGTATTGTGATATCTGTACGAATTCATTCGTAAAATGTTACTAATACCTGATGTTGTATCAACGAATATATTAGTTTTATATATTAATGAAATTCATAAACAAAAATAAATCAAATCGTATTAGTGCATTGTACAAGTGATTGTGTTCATATAAATAATAATATTCGTAAATTTCTCGTACGAATAACATTGTAAGTTTTTTCATTACATTCGCAGTATTTACTAATGCTTTCGTACTATTTACGAATGAAAAATCATATTAGTAGAAAAAATTCATTCGTAGGTATAATGCGAATAATTCGTAGAACGTACAAATTATTCGTAGAATGTACGAATTATTCGTAGAATGTACGAATTATTACTTAAGTTTAAAAAATTTAAAACCGAAATCGTTCCACCTGGCTTGTCGAACAACTACAGAATATAAGGAACTATATGATTGTAAAGTGGCTGTAGCCTACTGGTAGAGTACCTGGCCCGTAAGTCAAAGAGCCGAAGTACAAACCCAAGCTCAGAAAAAATTATTAATTTTTTTTTGGCTGGTTTGTCGAACAACTACAGAATATCTAGAATTGTATGATTGTAAAACAGCTGTAGCCTTCTGTTAGCGCGGGTGGCTCATAAGCTAAAGAGCCAAGGTTCAAACTACACCTTGGAAAGATTGTTTTATTTTTTCGTTATTAGTTATTATGATCATTTGTAAATGTTGCAAATGTATACGAATAAAATATTCGTATTCGTAAAATATTCATTATGAGTAGGCTGAGTTCCTAAATGCATTTTGCAATGCATCAGTGTGCTTTATTTTGAATTGGTGCTAAGTTTAGTTACGAAAACTACGCAACTCTGTTGATATTCTCTGTTGAAAATAGTCTAGTTGCGCAGATTTTGTTAAAAAGCTTCGGGAAAATTCAAAATCAATAAAACGTTGTTTCGATAAAAACGCTTTTTAACCGTTTCAACAACATAAAGCGCGCTATTATGAGGAGCTCTCGACAATGTGCTATAATTTTCTAAAGTAAACTTTTAATATAGTGTACTTTCGAAATAGATTAAAAATAAATCGATTTTTTCAAACTTGAGCACCAGACTACATCCTTACGAAAATTGTTGCGTAGTTGAGATCTTTCTAAACTACTTTTTTACATTTAATATGTTTCTAAAATGTTACAACAGCATATAATTTTAATTTAAGCAATTTATTTTAAAACACAAAATTGTGTAAAGCCTTTCGTGATTGTTTAGTCATCCTCGAAATTATTGCAAAATGTAACTAAATTAAAAAACTTCTACAGAATATGTAATTAAGATACTTAACAATGTGCTACTCTTTTTAAAACAATGTATAATACTGCAGAAAAATTAAGTGTTTGTACTACCTACGGGTCTGAAACTTCTTATTAAATGTAACTTTATATTTTTTTTTACTTTTTCTGAATAATTTGCTTACATCCAATTTAACCAGTATGTAAAAAGAAGAACCAGAAATATTGAAAAGCAACGGATATATTTGCATTGAAATTCAAAGAATTTAATTTCTTTTCGTGTTTTCTATTATTCTATTATTCTTCGATAATGGTGATAGCTTTTAAGTTCATTGCACTGTTCAAAGTTTTCATAGTTTGAAATTAATTGAAAAATTTCTCTTTTTTTTTTTTGGCAATCAAAAATGCACTTATCTTCAAAACAACGAATATCTGCAGTTCAATGAATTTTGTATTGCAAAATGGATTTCTATTTTATTTTAGAAAACATCTTCTAATCAAATCTTGAAAATTTATTTTTGTACATGCAAAAAAATTAAAACAAATGTGTTATTTTGATATGAACAATACTTACATTTTAAAAAGTTTTGATCTTTAAATGTTATAAAAAAGGCATTGCTGAGTATTGGTAACAGAATACTTAACTTGCCGCTTAATAGTGCCGCTTAAATAGTATTTTATTTAACGGAAATAAGACCGGAAATAGAATGGAAGTTTTTTAAAAACATATTCATATATACGATACAAATCTTTTTAAGGCACAGGCACACACACACACCCACACACACACACCCACACACACACCCACATACATCAGCAGCTTTCACATAACAAGCAAACTTTTCTTTTGCGGCATGCAATAATTCTTTATGGAAGCGGAAATAAAACTTTGTCCATACCAAGTAAACGTATCCTTTTAAAAAGCATACCATGCCATCTTATACTCTTAAACCATTTTTTACATATATACACAAACAATTTGCCTCTGTGTAAATTTAATCAATTTCATGCATTCCTGACTTTCTGGGCGAAGGCTACCACTGTTGCTATCCTTCGGCTATGAGGAAGAGACTTTAATCCTTCAATATTGAATGTCCTGCGCTGAAAACTAAGTATTTTCGTTGTCTATTATTAATATCATTGTTTTTTGTGCGTGAACTTTTTAATATTTTATTGTGTTCCCAGTGTGCCAAACGGATCCGTTTTGAAATCAAGACGAACTTACTTCTTAGTATTTTTTATCCGAAACGAATTGCGTTTCGCATCCGAAACTGATCCTTTTAGTATGACATTCCTCTCAAAAATACGGATCGTTTTTTACACTTTTTCGCATTCGTCACGAACTCGGAACGGACTTCATATACGAATCCGTCACGCACTCTTTTTTTAATAATGCTAATTCGCAGCGGACTCGGACTAAATAGTTCGAATTGAAAACGTTTAAGGCTTACAATAAGGCTTATGCTATATTCAAAATATTTTTTTTATTTTTTTGTTACTTCAGTTTAATTACTTCAGTTCTTACATATTACATTTTAAATAAATAAGGAAATGAAAATTTGTTTTAATAATGATATATACACGTGCCTTATAATATAAAAAAAGGTTTTTTAAATAAAAAATAAGTACACAATTGTATTTAGTATTCTTAATCCACCGAAAATAAAATAAGAGATTTAATAACAAATTTAAGACTGCCTTTTATGTTAACGTTGTGACCATTTTTTTGACGTATTCGTAACGGGTTCGAAACGGGTCCATCGAAACATAAGAAAGTGATATGCGTACTGACGGACTCTTAACGGTTGCAAAACGGATTCGCATCCGTTTTTGTGCTCATTGGGTTCTTTCTGCAATACACACACCCACACAGACTCACAGTCGAACATGGTCGATCACCCCCACCTGATAGCTACTGGGTACGCTCTCTACACTTCTCTGCAAACGATTCGGTGCAATGCGTCGATATCAAATCCTATCAATTGTCTATCCAAGTGGCCAATTGGGACAGATTATTCGTATTCAATTTTGTGATTTGTTTTCATGTCAAGTGCTCTTGCCCAGCACCGTCTTAATGTTTATCTTTGGCACTGTCTTCACATCTACTTTTGTGACTGTCTGGCTGTCCATCTCAGACAGAACAATTTTATATTTCTTCGATATGGCGGTGGTTTGAAGCAGATTTTCCATAAAATTTTTTAACCATTTATATTTTATTCCATTTGAGTTTGCTCGTTTAGGTCGTTGTTTTAAAGGAAACCAACCAGAGATGA
The DNA here is from genome assembly GCA_963920525.1 of Dichetophora obliterata. NCBI lineage: Eukaryota > Metazoa > Arthropoda > Insecta > Diptera > Sciomyzidae > Dichetophora > Dichetophora obliterata. The sequence continues at coordinate 109,459,596 of OY986438.1, forward strand.
TTGTTATTGGTTATTGGTTATTGCTCTTTTGCTTTTGTTTTTCTTGCTGCTGTTGCGTGTTCTTCCTCCCGCATCACTTTTAATGATGCAATCATTTGTTAACTTCTTCGCATGACTTGTTCCTGATCTGATTATCATCATCATAATCATTATCATCATTGCTATGGTTGCAGCTTCATGGAATATTGTACGTAATTGCATTGTAATCCTTTTGGAATTGAATTTATCGCATTGCTTCAGTGTAGACAATTTAAACTCAATTTCTTTCGGAATTAATCGACTCCACATTGAATCTTTAAATTGTCTATCGCTCTTTGTAAGCCAAGATGATGAGAAAAATGTTGAAACTTGATGGTTAAATTTAAAATTTTTGTTGCATACAATTTTACGAAGAGTTTAATAAGTTTCTTAAATTTGTATCTATAATTTCTCGACTTTACAAGTCCTTACATTATATTTTTACTCAAATTTTTCAAGAGTGGAAATATGGCAATAAAAACAGTTTTGTCAAAATTTAGTTTCGATAAAGGAATCTAAACCAAAACGTTATACAAAAGTATTTATTTGCATTGCTTATCGACCTCATAACACCAAACAAAAGCTATTTCACAATGTGATGCTAAAAATGTGAATAAGATTTTATACTGAGCAAAAATATCTATTGTAAAGTGCATTTCATAATCATAAGACACTTTAAGAAATAGACTTTTGTTATAAATTAATATCAGAGAAAACTTTCTGAATTAGCTTTTTTTACACTATATGAATTCTAAAATAATTCCCTGCTCTTCTGCTGCACTTTTTGCTGTTTCATAATGATAAGACAAAAGTCGAAACTTAGTTTTTTCGAGATTACAAGTAATGAACGGCTTTTTAAATTTTAATTAAAATTAAAATCATTTTTAAACCAAATGCCGCAAGGTATAATATTGTTGAATGAAGAGCGTGCCTAAATATTAACCTACAACGAGTCTGGACTAACGATATCGGAAATTTCTAAAAAAAAATTAATGGAACATGATGTGTCGTTTGAAATTATTAACGGAACCCAGATAATTACCGAGAAAATAGGATAATTATCAGAAAAAGTTCCAGCGCGACTAAGTCATGTACTAATCTATCCGCCTCCGTGGGCAATACAGTGTCTATAGCAAAAAATTTGGCGCACTCTGTGCAGTTCCGTACTAACTCATATAGTTACAGCAATCACTCCACTTTCACCCGATAACTCCCATCTAATAACCCAACATTTTCTCTGAGTGAGATTATAATTATAATAATTATCATTTTAAACATTAAATGTCATAAAGTTACGTCCGTCCTTAAGAAAGCGTCAAATTTCAAACGCACTAACTCATGAAATAACGTCCGTCCCTGACTAAGAGTTCAATTACAGCATACAGTACATGAGCTCATGGCAACTATTACCAAGGAGTCTTATTACAATAGTCGAGCTCATGAACACACACACATACTAAAGTAAAGCTAATTCTGAACAAATGTTCAAAGCTTAGGATTGAAGGTTTCAAATTAATAAGTTAATTTAAACAATCCCAACGTCCGTTCGAAACTTAACAATAAAGGTTTCAAATTTATTTATATTGTAATAAACTTAGTTGGTACCAATAATTACTATAACCAATAATTATAATTATATAATTACTATTACTATAAAAAAATAATTGTAACCAATAATTACTATAAACAAAAATGCATCGAATGATAGACAGCTCGATCATCCGATGGGTTTAAAGTACAAAGCGCTTTTTATTTTGGAAAGCTTTGAAGAATTGATATAAATATCAGAGTGGATTTAAATTCAAGTCAGATACATTTGGAGATACATTTGGAGATACATTTGGAGGTACATTTCAGAAGTGGTAAGAATTAAAAGTAATGAATTAAAAAAGTGGTAATAATTAAAAGTAATAAATTAATAAAAAGTGGTAATAATAAAAAGTAATAAATTAATAATCAAGTGTTAATAAGAAATAATAATTAGAGACTAAAAAAATAAAGTAATCATATAAAAATTAAAAACGTGTTTTTAATCACCTGAACGAGAAGGATTGGAATAAATTAGATAAAAAGCTCGATCATCCGATGGGTTTAAAGTACAAAGCTCTTTTTATTTTGAAAAGCTTTGAAGAATTGATATAAATATCAGAATGGATTTAAATTTAAGTCAGATGCATTTGGAGATACATTTGGAGATACATTTGGAGGTACATTTCAGAAGTGGTAATAATTAAAAGTAATAAATTAAAAAAGTGGTAATAATTAAAAGTAATAAATTAATAAAAAGTGGTAATAATAAAAAGTAATAAATTAATATCATCAAGTGTAAATAAGAAATAAGAAATAATAATTAGAGACTAAATAAATAAAGTAATTATATAAAAATTAAAAACGTGTTTTTTATCACCTGAACGAGAAGGAATGGAATAAATTAGTCCCTTTCATCAAATGGGCAATAAACCCATAAAACTATATGTAAATTTAGCAATTACTTAGGGCATCACATCTCGGGGGGCACCATAAGCATCACCGAAAAGATATTTGCTACTATTACTGTTTGCCACTTTACTTGTTGAAGGATACCTTATTCTAGTAATGGTAATTTACTATCATTTCTGTTACCAAATACTAATTTTCTACAAAAACAAAGATTCGGTAATTTTCCTCAAAAATCTTACATGAAATTATGTAGGTACTCTTGAGATTATCCATTGTCTACGGAAAAATTATGGTCGCACATACAAATGTATTTTATTGAAAATATTTTCTGCATCAGCGATATTACCACAGCCATTATATTAGGGTTGCTGGAACTCACAAGCCAATTTGATCCCTTTCTAGCGACATACATAACCAAATATGGAAACGCTGGAAAGAGGATCGTCTCATTTAACCCTTTGATGACCGAATTAAAGTGTGTGGGGCTACACATTTTCTGAGGTTACACATGTGTTAGTCTTTACTAAAATATGAACTAACAAACATTTTAAAGTCCTTGGTGACCGCATTCGTTAGTTGCAGGGTGTATTTGCAACGTTGTGCAATTATCGAACAAGCTAAACACTTTTCTTATGATTTTTTTTGTGTATATAACTCTATCACTTTTATTTATTTTTATTATGCACTTAGTTTTACAATTAAAAAATTATTTTAATGTTTTTATGGACTTTTTGTATTAACATAACCAATGGTTAACTTACCAATGGTAAACTTACAAAGTTATGTGATGAAAATGATGAGATATGGTGACTTGGTGATATTTTAATTTTCGACTTCATTCGTTTGAAATTAATTACAGTGATGCTTCAGCAATGATTTAGCAAATTAAGATTTTTAGAATTTGATTAAGTTTAAACTTTAAGATAATTTAATGATGTAGATTGAAATAGAAAAATTATTGAATGGAAAAAAACACTTGAAATTAATTACAGTTTGCTGGATACGACCTTTTCGCTCGGGAGCTTATATCAAAGATATGGAAGCTGAACTCTAATTGGAGCTCGGAAGGAGCCATCGCAACAAGCTCTGTTTAATATGCAGTATCATGGTGTGAAGCTAGGAGGAGAGAAAATGTCGTAAACAGCAAACTACAATTCAGTGCGACTGGAAGTTTAATGATGAGCAGTGCGCGAACAACATTTTTTTTGTGAAACGATCACGATCTTAATTTCTACCAGAGTAACTACGAAGAACAGCTACTGAATCGACAAGTGCAAGACACACACATCCACAAGACATTAAACCAATTAAGAAACCAAATTTCAGCAGTCAAACGCCTTTGATTTTTTATAGCATAAAAGGAGTTTAGTGTCAATTTGACACTATACATTTCAACCGAAGATTTAAGTTTTATACCACTAAAAACCCAAGTTTTTCAGCTTATATTCATGTTATATTAAAATATTTATTTTCAAAAAATTTAAAAAGGAATCGTTTGCCACATTAGAACCATAAAATTAAAATAATTCATAAAATGTTAAAAAATAAAAATTTTATTGTTATTAGCCAACTACACTAAGTTTGGGCTGATTTTTTTATAGGTTTAAAATATGAATTGGACAAACATGGGAATCGCAGTAACCACATCGCGTTCTGTGGAGATTTGCACTTAGCTTATACGGACAAAAATATTTAAAGTTATAGTTTTTATTTTTTCTTTGTGTTCAATTCTTAACTTAGTGTCAATTTGACACTGAACGTCGTTTGAGGGAATTTTGTGTATGGCTTAACGACATCTAAATCTAAAATTTGACCCGGAAGGTTGCGCTGTTGTTGCTGTGGCAGTTTTTAAGGGGGTATTTGAGAGTATAACTCAGAAACAAGTTGAGAAATTGTCATGAATTCTTCACTACACCATTACTTTTTATGCAAACAAAATTACAAAAATACAAAATGAAGAAACACAAACAAAAAAAAACCAAATTTTTATAATGTTAGGCTTGATTTTTCGATAGTATTAAACGTTTTTAAATTTTTACAATAGTAAATTTAAATAAACCCATCATTTATGCATATCATATAAAAAAAAATAAAAAAAGCCATTTTCGGTTTTGAATATTTTTTCAACAACAAATATTTTTACCAAAGTTTTTGGCGAAGTAAAGAAATTCGTCAAGGTTGTTTTCGGAAAAGTATAAAAATTAGAAGAGAAACGGAAATGAAAAAGATTGAAACACGATTGAACGGACAATTACTCAAAATTAAAAAAAAAATAAATGCAATTCTTTGTAATATGATACTTTCATTTTTGATTTATTTTTTTTTTTCAATTAAAAAAAAAATTAGTACTAAAAACTTTTTGTGTGTTTCAGGTACGAAAGATAAGTCCTGAGTTGTGCATGTTTTTATATTGAAACTTGGTGTATATGTGCTAGTAGACCAAGTGGTGGTCACTTTATACATAAGTACTGCCACGCCTACTTTTACCGCCCCTTCTTTACACACAAAATCTCTAAGATCTCAGGAGCGATAACACCTTAGGCCACCAAAATTACAACATCTTTATCAAGGTTTATACCTCGAGTAATAAAAAACGAAAGTTGCCACACCCCCTATAACCGCCCACAAATGAAATAAAATGCTATATTTCTGAGGATTTTTGCTGTATTGGAAAAAAAAACTTGTAATTTTGAGCGTATGGTACTCTCGGCAACTCAGCTCAAAATGGGTCGAACTATAAATATGCCCACTTTTCAGAAAGCATTATAACTACTGAGTTTTGCATATTTTATAATGAAACTTGGTGCATATGTGCTATGAGACCCAGTAGTGGTCACTTTATATATAAATGTTGTCACGCCTACTTTTACCGCCCTTCTATGTATACACAATCATTCATGCTGTGTCCCTTAACATCTCAGGAACGGAAACACTTTGGGCCACCAAATATACGACATACGTTATTAAGATTAATATCTCGGTTTATAAAAAAGCCACACCCCCTTTTACTTCCCACAATTAAATATAAATGCTTTATTTAAGACGGTTTTGATAGTCACGAATTGAAGCTTCAAAAAGGAACGCGTGGCAAGTGTGGCTCCAATGGTACGTTATTTGGACACTTCCACACTTTTCAAAAATTCACAAAATGAAAATGATCACGAAGAACTTAGTTGAATTGGGGCAGTACAACGTCTGTCGGGCCCGCTAGTTTTTATATAAAACTATAGTTTTTTTTTAAATCCATATACAAATTTTAAACTCAATATGCGCGATATTGGGATTGATTTTAGACCTATGGTTTCTTGGGGAAATTTTCTCAGAGTTCATCATAGATTACGTTTCTGCTATACGCTTGGTCGACAAAAAATTTGACCCGCCCTAGTTTTATATTAAATAAATAATTCTTAAAAATATAGTAGGCATCTATAAACTAGTATTATATATGTATCCATAAAAGAAATCAATTAAGAAGGCTTTAAATACAACAATGTTTTTGCTGCAGCTGTGTTTCACACTTACAGCTCCATCTTACACACACAATCTGAGATGTAAATTTAGCCAAGATTACAACAAAATAAAAATTAAAGAATCTTTCACCTAATTTATATGTAGATCAAAATCTTTTAAGCAAAATTTCTCGAAACATCGAAACAAGACTTAAGCTGTTAATAACATACGTCATTGCGTAACACACACGTAAATAGAGGCGTGTTAGAAAACAATTTTTTGTCGAATTGTTTTAATAAATTTATAAGTTAAATTTAATTTACATATGATTTTAAAATTATCGCTTAAAGAAAATCAATCAAAAACTATACATAAAAGCATAAAATCAAAACTATTCATAAAAGCAGCCACCAACACATTTTGTTACTCAACGCTACCAACAACAATAGTATGCATACAGAGAGAATGCGACAAGATTAACGCAGTACATGTAACCAAAATACTGGCTTTTACAAACTGAGTAGATTAAAAAATAATTTAATAATTTCTCTGTTGCATTTTGTTGCTCTTAATAAGTTTGTTTATTTTATGTTTCAAGTACTTTTAGATTAACTTTATTGTTGCTGTTGTATTATCGTTACTTTCTTTTTGTTTAAAATGTAGATGTTTCAAAAATGCATAAGTATATTAAGTAATAACTTTATCACTTCTTTTGTTTTGCTTTTATATTAATTTTTTGCATTTATTGCAATGTTTTTAATTAAAGATTAGTTTTATTTTATTCTTTTGTAGAGAAAACAATAAAGAAAGTAGTGTTTTTGTTACTCACTTTAAATACTTTGTTGCTGACGTCCATCGCTGAAAGCTTTCGGTTATGTCGATCGATGCTTCGTTTTAGATACTAATGTTAAGTTAAGATATAAAAAGTTTTTGTTGCAAGTTTTTTTTTTTATCAAAACTCGATCAAAGTTTGGAGTAATGTGTCGCTGTGTGAGAGGGCAAATGTGTGCATGAGCAAGTATGTATGTGAATAAGTATAAATTTAATTAACAGCTACACTAATTATTTTGCTTACAATTATGGCTAATTTGTACTCTAATTTAAATTTATAAAAAATTAAGCTTAATTTTTTCACTTTTAACTTTTATGATCTAATTAATTTCTCCATTATTATTACTTTAATCTAGATTTTGCTGTCTTTGCTTTAATATTGATTGTAGGCACATTTCTTAATTAATTTAAGTAATAAAATTTTACGCATTTAACTAACGTAGAAATGTTAAACTGTTTTGTTTTAAATGAAATTGAAATTAATTAGAACACATTATTCTAAATTAAATTTAATCAAGTTTAACTTTGGGCAAAATTCCTCAAATATTTCAGTTTTTAACTTTTAATGTTTGAAAAAAAAAATTATTTCAATTTATAAATTGAATATTTGTTTTTCTTTTTGTTTTAACTTTATGCACTTTTTAGGACTGAAATGTTGGTTGAACTATATCACTTTTTGAGCTATTATTTTTGCGAAATTTTTGTGTGCCGGTTACCACGAGGCATGCTGGTAACTGGTTCGCATTTTGTTGTGTCTTGCTTCTGATCCCCGCCCATGCTATTCTCCCTTGCTACCAAGCCATGAATAGATTATGTTCTGTGATGAGTGCGTCTTGGAGAGATTATCGTGATGCTCAACAACAACGATGTCTAAGAAGATGCCGTTGAGTTTTGATCAATGGATTTTTTTTTAAAATTTTTAAAGACCATATTCGCACCTTGATTTAATTAGAAAATTAAAGAAAAATTTACCTTTTTATAGATACTTAATAGTTAAAAATCGTATGACTAGCGATTAGTATTGAAGTTTTATATAATTTTCCTTTGAGCACTGTAAAAAGTAAAGAATGCGTTAAAAAAGTTGTTTTTTTTAAAAATATCGCGATAAGCAATTGTTGTATCAAATTTTGTATTAAAATTTAAAAGAAAATTTTTGTTAAACTTATTGGATTTCAATGAACTTACTGGAGTTTTCGATTCAAAAATTTAAGTTAGGTAAGTTAAATTTTTAAGAAACGTGTTGATGCTTTGGCAACTCAAAAGAAAAGGAAGTGAGTTCTCTATTCTCTGATAAAGTTGAGTTGCTGAGACGAATAGGAACTATTCAGAAGCGTGTTGAAGTTAGCGAAATATCAAAACTAAAAATTAGTGCCATTTATGCACTTGCATTGATTTTGCACTTGCTTTTTGAAATTTTAAAATTGGAACAATGAGCAATTTTAAGAGACAGGAAAACATCCTCCCTACTTTTATTGAGCCAAATACGGTGGTTTCACTCATTTGTCAAAAAGATAACGCCTCTTGAAAAAGTTATCTGAATCGATGACGAAAAGATAGTTTTGCGTTGTAAGAGCTCGTGGTGCATCTATTGATTATTAATAAGTAATAAAACCTCAAAAAACATGCAAATAGTGCTTATGTTATTAATGTAAACAAAAGTGAAAAGTGTCTTATCATTTTGAAACAATCGAAAATACGTTTTTGTTCAAAAATTTTTTGTTAATTAATAAAATAATGAAATTTTTGTTGAAAGTCCAAATTCTTTGTCAAAGTATTTAAAAAAATCTAATGTCTTATGATTATAAAATCCAATTTAGTTTCATTTCAAATCGTTTTACCTAGAACTAGACCTACCTTTAGCTAAGTACCTTTATTAATAAACACTTTGATTTGTTTGATTTCAGATAAATTGGGACCAAAACATCTTGACCCTGGCTAAAAACAACTTATTTTTTCGACGCCACCTAACGAGAAGAAGATGCACTAAAAACAAACAAAAATATATTAAGAAACTAACTTCGACTGAACCGAAGTTAAAATAACCCCACAGCCATATGTTATTTTAGAATAATCAAAGTTTTGAATATTGTATTGATTTTGCTTGACACAAAAAGTTTATCAAGTCAAAAGAGAATTTAAAATGATTGGAATAAACTCCCAGCGATGACGAAGAGGAACTGGAAAATGATTATTGGGTATGTAATCCAGATTATGTTTGCAATTACATCTGAATGATGACATTTTGTACCTGATACGCAAAACATTGGGTCAACAGTAAATGTTTTAACCAGATTACTACAAACGGTTCAAAATTGATTTTCGTCATCTTTCTTTAGAATTTTTTAACATCATAAATATCATCTTCATCGACCTTGGGTAAAAGTTGCCACTTGTCTCTACCACATCTAGTTTATTTGTGTACTTTTTAGCCAAAATAGCCAAGTAGCTATTTCTTGATCTATCTCTTGATCCCAACTTTAAATTAGGATCCAATGATTATGAAAAAAGAGGCAAGGATATTCAAACATCATTATTATTTTATAAAAAGATATAAAAATTTAAAACTGTATTTAACATGTGTTAATAAACCTTTTCTAAGAACGAATGCAGCAAGTCGGCTTGCAAAAATCCAAAGCTATATCCAAAAAAATTGAAATTATTTTTAAGTGTATTTAATGGAATTTTATAAAGCAACACTCACAACTATAGCGCAATGATGTCTTTCCTTAAAAAACAATTTAAGTTTTATTTACTTTTTAATGAAATAACTTAGAATTTTCCCTTAAATTCTATAAAGCTTTTAAAACCTTTAGTTTTCTTAACATTCTGTTGATTTTTGAGAATTTTAGGTATGAGGCAACATTGCCACCACAAGCTTTAAAAATGCGATTTATGTGGTCTGAAATAGAATGGACAAACTTAGTGCAATAATTTATGGACATTTTTGATAAAAAATCCTTTATTGTTTTTTTTTAATCGGCACGTTTTTAAATTGTATACTTCAGCACTTGCAATTTATTTTTTAGCATTCAAACGTTCTTTAGAAAAAGTAACAGTCCAATACCATGTGTCTAAAGCAGCTCCATACAGATACTTATGGAATAACCACCGCCTTGTGACCTATTCTGGTAACAAAACTGTTCATCGTTTTTCTGCTGAGTTCGACGCACGCACACTCCATTTTTCCTATTTCTAGTTAGAGTGTGTACTCGTCATTGAAAATGACCTGGTCTTAATCTGCTGTAGTCCAATTTTAATACGATTTACATTAGTAAAGCATCGTTTTTAAGTTTATTGCGAAATAGACGACGTTTCTGAGTGTAGCTTTTCCCAGCGTCAATAAATAGAAGAACTCGTCGTAGACCAATAAAATTTGACACATAAGTTTAAATTAGCTATATGAGATCACATACAAATATATTTGGAAATTCGACTACAACCACGGCTACGTCCGTCGTACCTTACACACTCAGTGAAGGTTTACTTACAATAAGGCTGTGGTTGTGATTTAATTTCGACACCATGGTCGAAATTTAAAAAAAACGGATTTAAATTTAAGAAATAGCAGACTAATTATCTGGTTCCTGTAGTATAATAATAAATAAAAGGCAATCATAACTAAATTAATTCTACAAATTCCTTATTCGGTTTCTCTTTTTCACTCCCACTGAAAGCGCTACAGCAAAGTCGCAGAAAAAAATTGGTTTTATCTGTCATTGATTTTATTTCTCTTTATTCCTGTCCAGTTTCTCTGTAAGCAAAAAAAAAAAGGTTTTCATTTGCATTTCTGCTCATTTATTTTCTTTTTTAACGTTATCCTTCGTTTGCTTCTTTATGCAAAAAGTTGTTTTCCTTAGAATGTGGTTTTCGATTAATCTTTCTTTGCTGAAGATATGAAATTAATTTCCACTTTTTTATTTTTATTTTTCCAGCGTACTTAACGGCATTCACTCAGGAATCATTCAGATATAACTCAGTGGCTCTGTTTGTAAAATATTTCCTTGGAAATTAAAAAATCCATTTAAATTAAGCAAATTTTATGAACCTTGACTGGGATTTGTGTGTTGATTTTTTTTAATAAATTGTTTCTGAAACATCAGCTAAGCCGATGCACAGAGTGCATGATAACTTGAAAACAATTTTTTGTGGATTTTTTACTAGCTCCTTACTACACAGATTGTTGTTATTTTGTAATTAGGCAAACAAATTGCAAATGTGATACTTTCAACGTAAAACCAAAGCAATCATCTCACTTCAGATATTTCTAACCTGTTGCTATTTGCATTAATTTTACAAAATTAGGTCATCAATAAATAATTAAACAGCCTAATAGAACTCTTTTCTAAATCATATTTTCCGAATTTATATCCGCACTTATATCCGATGAGAGCCATTAGTCAATTTCCATTCATAATTGTATTCATTCATGAATTAATTTTTTGAACTTTCTATTAAGAGATATTATTTTCCCTACCTTAAAAATTTCTATACAATCATAGAAAATTCTTCATTAGGAATTTCTTTTGTGAGAGTTAATTTTGTCAATGACATTGGGAAAAACTCAGCTCACTGGATTCCCTGTACTTTGATTCCTTTCAAGGCTTGGAGCCCCATATCAACTTGGTTGATTTGTCCATTTTTCTTACGAATATTGACGATTAAAAATATTGACGAAGATTGACCTCTTTATACCATCAAAAAGTTATACCATCAAATCTTATAAATTTTTCCAGACCATTTTTCTCGTCAGACCAATCAAAACCACTATATTTTTAAATTTCCCGATTTCGCTGATTTTTTTTACTTTCGAACAAGAATATATTTTGATTAACACATGATATCCATATAAAATTTTTAATTATATTTGTTTTATTATTTTTATAGTATTGAGTGGTATTTATTTATAAATAATATATAAAAAAAAATATTTAGAAATAATTTTTAATAAAAAAAGTTTATACCACACAAATGTTATAAAAAATATCAAATTTACCCTAAAATTTTTTACTGTGTACATAAGCACAAGTCGAAAGCTTGGTAGGATTGGTATTGCTATCAAGAAAACATGTTTTTTTTTCAAATTCTTCAGCGGCATCTTCGACACACGAACTACTCGAACTATCCGACTCCATAAGCAACTGGATAAATTGTAGGGCAGCTTCCATAACAGCCCCGTATCTAGAACCCAAAGTCTGGGCATGCACAAGCATTAAGATTTTTTGACGCAGAATTACGTCTTATAGCGCGGTTTGTATGGGCAAGAAAATGGTATGGCAGTGCGCAAGAAAACCAAACTCAGCAAAATGCTTCTAAAACGAAGAGAAACGACAAAAAAAAACAAACTTTTCTTCTAGCACTTTGAATTATTTTCATCGGTAAGGACACAGGAAGCAAGAACTCCGTTGATGCAAATTTGTATCATTGCGCATTAAGTTTACTTGTAGAAAGCAAAATATTTACTGGTGATTCAAAGAAGAATGCTTTTATTCACTATATTTATTTATGTTTTAAGTAATAAAAATGTTCTATATCGATAGATTATGTTTACATATATTTGTTAATAAGCAGTATATACATTTGTATTATTCTAACTTATTTTTTATGAAATAAACTAAAGCATTTACCACAAATTATCTGGCTTTGACCTTTACATTCCGGTAAATTACACCTAGCTCTATTTGCTTGGAACTCCGGAAAGTGGTCTACACAATCCTGCCTAATATCCATGGAGGGTATAGCTTTTGTTGGGCCCCTTTTTTGCTTTTCCGCGTACATTCGTTCCACAGAAGATGAATCGGCGTTTCTTGGAAGTTCCTGTTGCTCGCTTAAATAAAAACCAAGTATTCACTACAGTTAGGTTTAGTAGATGATAAACTAAACTCATGTACCACTTTCTAGATTTCATTGTGATTCGGTAACGTCCCATCATACTGTCCATAAGATCAACTCCGCCCCTGTGACGGTTATACTCTTTAACAATTGCTTGACATTTCACTGCAATAGACTTGCGTTCTCGACGGTCAAATCTGTTTACGGTACTTTCCGGTTCCACGCCAACGAATTAAGAGAATGAAGATAATGCCACGTTCTTATTGTTTTTCCACAAGACGTTTGCGAGTTCTACTCCGTCAATTTCAGTAACAAATTGGAATGACGATCCCCTAGGGCTTTTTTTATTTCTGCCTCAGTCAGTAACTTACAATTGGGTATCCTGTTTCGTCTGACTGTTCCAACTGAATGAATACCATTTTTTCGAATATGGATTAGCAATGAGATGGAAGTATAGTAGTTATCAAAGTACACTTTGTAGTAACATCCGCATGGAACATTTCGCAATAACCGTACAACAACGTTGGCAGCTGCTCCAAAATCAGGTTCATCGGGTAGCCGTTTATCCGGCAGATTCTCCTGGCCTGTATATATTTCAAATTTATATGCAAAGCCATATACTCCAAAAAGAACAAATAATTTATAGCCCCACTTATGTGGCTTTGCAGGCATATATTGTTTTAAATGATACGTTGCTTTATTTGAAAACATTTGTTCATCAGCAGATGAACGCTCTTCTAAGGGGATAAAAGAAAATTTTTCATTCAAGTGGTCTACCAATGGTCGAATTTTGAACAATTTCTCAAAACCTGGATCAGTTCTGTTAGTAGTGCATTTTTCATTATTATTCAAATGAAATAATGACCGAATTTTTTCAAATTTTTTTGCGACATACATTCTTTTACGCAGTCCAGACCAATTGTACTATCCCATAGAAGACGAATGTTGGAGTAATTCACTATTGACGACATCATCAGGATGCCCATATATTGAAAAATGTCAGTTTTATCCAAAATGAAATACTCATCAATATTATTTTGCTTTGCATAAAGGTAAGATTCATCAACTATATGTTGTAAAATGTCGTCACCAAAGAAATATTTGAAAAATTGGAAGGGAGTCTCCAAGTTTTTTATAAATTCCCTCAAATCAGTATTTCCTTTAAATGGTATTTGGTCATCAGTTACAGAGAATTTTGAATTTTTCCAAATTATCCTTCTTTTTTATAGCCAGACATATTTTCTGGTTGTTCTAATACTATATTTTTAGTTATATCTTCATTTTCTATAACATCTACTAGGTCCATAACATTTTTATCTTCAAAAATGTACACCAAGTCTTCATTACATAGCAGCTTCCCTTCTACAATATTGTCTTCATCATTGGAACTATCTTAATCATCTTCACTCACTTCGGGATCAAGCAAAATACGCAGAGTATCTTCCTCAAAAAGATGTTCCCTTGCCATAATTCCAAAAAATACTGCCAATAAGATTAAATATTTTCATCACTTAAACGCGCAATGATGCAAATTTAAATCAAACAGATTTTTATACATGGTTGCATACTTACCCGAAAAATACAATTTGCACTACTTTATTCCAAGAAGACAGTGTAAGCTATATAAAAATCACAACTTTTCAATAAACTAGTTGAAAATGTTTGAATATTTGGTCGGAGAGAAACAGTCTTTTCACTATTCGCAACAAACTCATAAGCACAGACTTCAAATGCGCAAAAGTCCAGAATGCCGCTATAACGGGATCTCAAAACTACAAAAAGCAAACTACAAAAAGCAAAAACAGCGCTACAGCAACAAAATGTAACAAGTTTTCATGCAAAATTGTATCCGCAACTGCTTAAAAAGGAAAGAGATAACAATGATTCAAATTTGTATCACGGCGCACTGGAGGGTTAAAGGTGATATTTGACACTTTGGGGTATGCCTGCAGCATTTAATATTAATCGCACAAAGAAAAAACATATGCCGAAATATCAGTTGGAGAGCGAATAAAACGAATATCTGTGTTCGTTGTTGTGCTGCTTTTGTTTTTGTTGTTTTTATTAATAGCTGCATTCCCGTGGTCGTTGATCTAGAGCGCGGCTCTATTTGATTCACAAAACAAAAACAAAAATTAGAACAAGCTCGATTTCTGGCTCTATTTCTGATAAGATAATAGAATAAAATGCTGCCAAGTTTCAAGAATTTTTTATCGAAACGAACATAATTGGCAAATCTAAATAGCTATAAGTTTTCGTATTTTGACGTTTAAGTTGGCAAAACAGCTGTTTCAGGACAGTGGTGACAAATTTTTATAAAGTTGAACTTAAGTTGTTCCACTGAGATTTAATCTGATCTAGTGCCATGGGAATGCAGCTACATATTAGCTACATGCAAAATATATATATATAAATATAAATATGCTTTCATTTTTGTCGTTTCCCAATCGACTCGATTGAAAACGGTGTGCACTTTTAACCCTGGATGTCCTTCGTTGTTTACACACGCTGATAAAACACATTATCCTTGTTAGTCGAATCGACTAACGAAGTACTTCTAGGGTAAAAAGCACTGAAGCGGACCGTTTCGTTGTCAGCAAACTATGCATTGCGTCTTTCATATAAGCGTACCATTTTTTAAGTTATTAAGTTGTATATTTATTTTATTTGTTGATAAACAATTGTAACCTTTTCTTAAAATAGTAACTCAACTGCACTACCTTGATTTCATTACAAGATTTTATGCATATTTAAGAGTTTTTTGGCGAACGGAAGAAAAAGAGAGGGAAAAAAGACAAGAACAAACGACACATTAAGCGAACATGAAATTAATTTCAATTCGATTCTTGATAAATATAAAAAAGGACTTTACAATTATATAGAGAACGGTGTAAAGGTACAAAAACATGTCGTTTTATTGCCAGCAAATCAGACGCTGCCATTTTAAGTACTGTTTAGCTGGAACAGTGACATTCATGGCTTGTTGGGTTGTAATACAATAGAAAATACAGATGCATGTAGCAATGGCAATATTAGACAAGAAGTGTTAGGGCGGAGAGCCGGTGACCGAAACTGTCAAAACAAAGTTGACATTTCATACAAAATCTGCAACCAATGAGAATGCAATATGAAAGAAAGAATTGGCAAAAATACCAAAATGGATGAGTTTGAAAGTTATGGTCACTACCCAGTGAGTATTTAAGCGAGTGCTCCGCAAAAGAAGTCATGCTAGCACTGCTATTATTGGCGTCAATACACCTTCCTACCTTTTGAAGGTTAAATTTACAAAAAAATTCCAAAAAACAAATTTTAAATACGCAGAACAGTTTGCAAAAAAATGTAGATTTAAAAATTAAACTAAAAAAACCCGGGCTCCCGAAAACTAACACATTACATATTATATTATTTGAAAATATTGATATGGAAAAATTCCAAGTCTTTTCTTATATTTTTTTATGAAGAAAATTTTTAAAAAAATTAAAAAAAAAATTTCAAATACCCAGAATAGTTTGTAAAAAATGTAGATTTAAAACAAACAACAAAAAAAAATTTTTCCGAGTTGGTTCTCGAACCCGTGCTCCCAAAAGCTTACTTTCATTTGTATTGATGCAAAATAAGCTATTGATACTTAACAACGACGATAGACAAGTGGGTAAGATGTCGAACCGCCACATGAGAGGACCATAGTTCAAATCTGAAGTTGTTAGTAGTTTTTTATTTCAAGTTGATATTTATATTGCTTTTCCTGCTAACGCGACAGGTCTCTTTTGAGCAAGGAGATCGCTTCTGACAGGTCTCTTTTGAGCAAGGAGAGCGGAAGGCTTGACAAATTTTCCTATTTCATATAAAAAAGCAAGTGTAATTATATATGAGTGCGGCAGTACTCTAAAATCCATACAAAGCAGCGCTGCGAATGCCTACTGAGTAAGAAAGAGAATACATTCAGCCCTAACACTACCTTGTCTAGTTCTACTATGCATGTAGCTAAAGAGCCAGTATGTGGCTACAAAAACATATACTGCTACTAGCTTAGGTTGCCAGTTAAAATTTAAAACAATTCCGACAAAAAGCTGCTTTTTTCACAGTAACATAAATTAAAAACAACAAAAATCACCATGGTAAAGAAAAACAAAAAAGTTTCTACCGCAACAACACAATATCAAAAAAATCCCACGATCATTAAAAGTTACCACAAAAATACCACCACAAATTCCATATTCATTTAAAATTGCCACAAAAACCTCATTCGCATTAAAAAATTCCACAATAAGTTCCATATCCACAAACAATTTAAAAAACATTTAGAAATACCACAAAGAAATTTTGCTAACTAAAAAAGAAAAAAAAAATTTTAAAAGAATATTACCAAACTCCCACGGAAACTAAAAAAATACGCCGCTGAATTCCCACGCCATTCAAAAAATACCATGCTGAATTAAAAAATTTAATAGGAATTCCCAAAAACAAAAATTCCTAAGGGCAATTAAAAATTACCACGAATGGGATTTTTCCAACATAGCTGTTAACGTTGCTACTAGCTGCTGATATTGTTGTTTTGGTTCTGCATGCGCTGCAAAAAGCCGTTTTTCACTCGGCAATTCTATGAGCTTATTTCTATATATACATATATATATAAATAAGCTTTCAATTTCTTCAATTAACTTTATATTCATACATATGAATTATATATTTCCGTTATGGTACCACTTTTCCTAAAAACAAATAGTTGTAATATTATACAATACATAATTTTTAATAAATTGATATAAACTGTTTTAATATGACATACTTCGATTGTCATATGCCGACTGTAGATTAGATAGCTACAGTCGGCATATGTCCAGAGTAGAAATTCAGAACATCTACAATAAAAATTCCAGCTAACTGTACCAACAAAAATTTCGAAGCAAATCTACAACAAAGATACACAGAGATGGTCGTAATCACAGTAGTTGCGACGCGTTAGAGGGGATGAACCAAATCGGCGGCAGAAAATAAACAGCATTTTGCTTGCTATTTTGACGCCAAATTACGTCCTACAGCGCGGTTTGCATGGGGGTCATTTTGAGAAATGTTTTAAGCACATTTAAGAAGTTGAGATGACACCTTGGGATATACCTACAGCCTTTAATATTAATCGTACAAAGAACAAATATATGCCAAAATATCAGTTGGATCTTGGCAGAATAACCAGGTAGGGCCGGCTCGCTTAGTGCCCTCACGCGTCAACGAAGAGTGGAAAATGAAAAGGTTTAGTAGTTGTCAAAATGACGAAGTTCGTAAAAACTTCAAATGAAGCAAGAATATTATGTTTTCAAATTTTAAATAGTGCGGACACGTGTGTTAAGTTTGTTACAATTTGAGTGAAAATATTATAAAAAAAAATGTTAGTAGAACTATAAAATGCCGAAGAAGTGTTTAATTTGCAAAAAAGCAAAAAAAAAATTAACCAAAAATCAACTGCTAAACATGAACATAAAGAAAGTCGACATGAATAGCTGATTTTGACAACTAGCTCGCTTTTCTCTGCTTTCTACTTCATTCCTCTCCGAGTCGGCTCTACCTGATTATTCTGCCATGAGTTGGACTACGAATAAAACGAATGTTTATTTTCAGCAAGATAAATACAATAGAGAATACAGATGCGTGTAGCTACAGAGACAGTATGTATGTATACTAATACGCAGGTTTGCGCATGCGTTGCTAAGCATGTGCATTAAAAACTCTATTTATTTTTGAAATACCAGAACAAGTTCGAATTATTAATATTATGCATTATATTTTTTCCATATTAAAAATTTATTTTGTTAGCTAAAATTTTAATTTTAAATTACTTTCTAATTTTAAATAACTTTTAATATATACATATATGTATAAGCTCTTTACTAGAAAAACAATAAATAATTCAAACTTTCTTAGTTGGCGCTACAACCGTATGTCGGTCTTGGCCTCATCTAAGAATTTGCGCCAGCCATTTCTGTCTTTCGTTTGCTGGTGCCAGTTGGAAATTCCAAGCTTCGTCAGGTTGTCCTCTACTTGGTCTTTCCAACGAAGATGCGGTCGTCCTCTTCTGCGTTGACCGCCGCTGGGTACCGAATCGAATGTTTTCTTCACTGGAGCATCGTCTTTCATGCGCTGAACATGACCAAGCCAGCGAAGCCGCTCGATTTTAATGCGCTTGACTATGTCGATGTCAGCGTACAGCTCATACAGTTCATCATTCCACCGTATTATGTACTCGCTATTGACGCAGATTTGCCCGCAGATCTTACAAAGAATCTTTCTCTCGAATGCTCCTAAAGTCTTTTCATCTGAACTGCTCCGCGTCCAGGTATGTGATGCATATAGTAGGACGGGCATGATGAGCGATTTATAGAGCGTGATTTTCGTTCGTCGAGAGAGGGCTCTGCTTCTCAATGGCCTACTGAGCCCAAAGTAACACCTGTTGGCAAGAGTTATTCTTCGCTTGATCTAAATGCTGATGTCGTTGGTTGAGTTAATGCTGGATCCCAGATAAACGAAGTCCTTTACAACCTCGAAGGAGGTATTGTCAACGGTAACGTGGGTTCCAAGACACTGGGACTGTTTGTTTGTTGACACCAAGTATTTCGTCTTATCTGCATTCACTGCCAGACCCATTCGACTTGACTCTCTTTCTTATCTTTAAAATGCTGCACTGACTTCGCGCCAATCGTGACTTCGTATTATTGCCAATGATATCGGTGTCATCAGCATACGCAAGCAGCATAACACTCTTGTAGAATATTGTGCCACTACGTCTTAGATCAGCAGCTCGGATTATCTTTTCCATCATAAGGTTGAAAGAGTCGCACGATAAGAAATCACCTTGTCTGAAACCTCGTTTGGTAATAAATGGTGGGGAGAGGTTCTTCCCGATTTTAACTGCGTTGCTGGTGTTGCTCAGTGTCATCCTGTAAAGACGTATTAGTTCTGCAGGAATACCAAATTCAGACATGGTGGAGTACAGGTGCTTCCTTTTTGGGCTGTCGAAGGTGGCTTTGTAGTCGACAAAAAGATGGTGGGTGTGGAATTGTTTTTCGTGAGTCTTCTCCAAAATTTGTCGTAGCGTGAAAGCTGGTCAGTGATGGACTTTCCAGGTCTGAAGCCACACTGATAAGGTTCGATCAGTTCGTTTACAATGGGCTTCAACCTTTCACATAAAATGCTCGACAGGACCTTATATGCGATATTAAGAAGGCTTATCCCACGGTAATTGGCACAAAGAATGGGATCGCCTTTCTTGTGGATTGGGCAGAGCACACTGAGATTTCGATCGTTCGGAATGCATTCTTCCAACCATATTCTGCATAGAAGTTCGTGAATGCATTTAAGTAGAGCTTCGCCTCCGTTCTTAAACAGCTCAGTAGGTAAGCCATCAGCTCCCGAGGCTTTGTTATTTTTAAGCCGAGATATAGCTGTCAGAACTTCATCATAGTCGGGCAGCGGAACCTCGACGCTGTCATCTGAAATTGGGGTTTCCGGAATATCATCTTTACTGGCGGGATTGTTGTCAGCGTCACCATTTAGAAGCTTACAGAAGTGTTCCCTCCATAACGTCAGTGTACTCTGGACATCTGTCACAAGATTCCCGTTTTCATCCTTGCAGGAAGAGGCCCCGGTTTTAAAACCATCGGCAAGGCATCTTATTTTTTCGAAAAATTTTCGGGCCTCATTCCTGTCACCATACATCTCAATCTTCTCCTGCTCGCGCTTTTCTGCCTCTCTTTTTTTTCCGCCTGAAAATACGTCTCTCTTCCCTCCTCTTTTCTTTGTATCGCTTCTTAGCAGCGCGCGTTACAACCGACTGCAGGGTGGCTTTGTAGGCGGCATCTTTCTCCGCAGTGGCGTCGCGACACTCCTGGTCGTACCACTGGTTTTGGCGAGGGTGGTTTTAGATACTCAGCTCTTTAGCAGCCGCACGCATGGAGTTGAAAATGTGTCCACTCCGCACATATATCATCTATTGGAGGAGTGCTTTGAAGCAGGAGTGAGAGTCGAGTGGCGAAAGCATCGGCTGTCTGTTTCGATTGCAGCTTGTCAACGTCTAGCTTTCTCTGTGTAGGGTTGCGTGTATTCTTAGCTGCGCACAGACGTGTACGGATCTTGGCTGCAACAAGATAGTGATCCGAGTCAATGTTTGCACCACGGATCGGGCGTACATCGAATACACTGGAAGAGTGCCTTCCGTCGATCAAAACGTGATTAATTTGATTTTTGGTTTTTTTATCAGGGGACATCCAGGTGGCTTTATGAATATTGAGATGCTGGAATCTAGTGCTACTTACGACCATGTTTCGTGCTGCGGCGAAATCAATCAGCCTCATTCCGCTATCGGAGGTGTTGTCGTGGAGGCTGAACTTTCCGACCGTTGGACCAAAAATATTTTCCTTGCCCACCTTAGCGTTGAAGTCACCAAGCACGATTTTTACGTCGTGACGGGGGCAGCGCTCGTAAGCATTTTCAAGGCGCTCGTAGAAAATTTCCTTGATCTCATCGTCCTTGTCTTCTGTCGGAGCGTGCGCACATATTAGGCTTATATTGAAAAATTTAACCTTGATGCAGATTATGGCAAGTCGTTCGTTCACAGGTGTGAATCGCAGGACGTGGGGCCGTAGTCTCTTGTCTTCCGCATCCAAATCCGCATCCAAACTCGTGCTTCTCCGCATGGCCGCTGTAGTAGATATCACAGTGTGCATGCCGAATGCAACCCTGTCCCTTCCATCGCATTTCTTGGATAGCAGTGATATCAGCTTTGTATCTTTCCAAGACATAATTCAAATTTACCCAAATTTATTTCCAATAATTAACATAATTCATCACCAAAAATATCAAACGAAAACTTTTTATAAAACAAAACAAATTTTTACATGAATTTAATTGTGAGCTTAATTGTGAACAAATTTGTTTTTGAATTATTTTAATTTAGAAGATGAAATGCTTTAAAATAGTTTTGAAAAATATAAATAAAAACACCAGAATTTTTCTCTATTGCTGTATAGAAAGGAATTCTACGTCTAAACTTACGATACTACCGAAACTGTGTTTTTTTACTTTAAGATATAAATTTGTGCGTTCACGTCACATTGATTTGAAAATTTTATTAACATGATATTTTATAATATTTTCAAGTTTTTTTTTAGTTCTATAGACTTACTTTTATTCTATGACACACCTAAATTATTTCATACTAAACTTTTTTTTTCCTAAACCGCGTGAACATGTTGCTCGCTTCGCTACCAAAAACTTACTTGTTCTTCAACGCGTTGCAGCGATCAACCTTATTCTCATCAGGCGATCGAATAACGTTTATTTTTTTTCTTATGCTTACATGCATTTTTTTTTTTTTTTTGTTTTTGACTTACGAAAAAGTCAATGTCAATACAGGCGGCAATTAAATATTGTGTAACTTTTTTTTTAATATATTGTATTTGTATTTGACTTAAGTTTTTATAAAAAAATAGGTATTAAAAAGGAGATATAATAACAAATAATTATATTTGGGGTATACACTTCACTTCGTAATTTTCGAAAGCGCAAGTTTACAACGAGTTAAAGTGAGCGACTGCTTTCAATTCTTTTTTTCGAAATATTTGTCAAACTACAACGCCCAAACTGTTAATTTATTGAAACCTTTGTCGCCGAAATGTCGCATGGTTTCTCGCCGGGAAATAATTTTTTTCGTCTGGGATTTTGTCTGTTCTAGTTGCCTCTTCCCTTTAATTAGTCTTCATTGGAGTTCATTTACTAATATGCACCAATGAACTGTGAGATTTTTTTCTTCTGCTAGAAAGCTAAAGTGTGGAACTGAAAACTGGCTATTGACACAACCAGGCAGGGGCGGATTTAGGGAGGGGATAGGAGGGGCTGTAGCCCCCGGCGTCAAGGCAGGCAAGGGCCCCGCAGGCACTTTTGTCAAAATGTCTAATTTGATTTTTTTAATGCATTTTTCGATCCAGGAACAAAATTTGCATTTTCTTTTTTATTATATACTAATATAAAAGCCTGTCCTACGACAGGTTCCCCGCACACTTCCTTTTTGGAGCCATTTGCCGAGAGCACTTTTTTCTCTTTTTAAAGCTTGATTTTTTATTCCATGGATTTTTGAAAAATAAAAATGTACTATTTTAAATAGCATTTTACTTATTGAAGCAGCGTAAATCAAAAGCCTACTATTGTAAAAGCCTAATATTGTCACTGATAAGTATTAAATATGTTTTCTGTGCACACTTTCAGGCTGAACAGTTTTGAGGACAGTATGTCTTGTAAAGTACTTTATTGTCAAAAAATAATTATAGTTTGAAAAATACTGTGTGAGGAGTAGCATGCTTGCCTTTTATGTATTAAGATGTGCATATTTTCAGGCTGAACAGTTTGAGAGATATTGGGCATGGAGGAGAGTGCTTGCCTCTTATATATTAAGATGTTACTTTTGGCTTGTGTTTATTATAGCAAAAGGATTCAATATTAAAAAAATTTTTTGCCCTCTATGGGTATGAAAATCATACTCCATCGCGTGACAGTTTCGTGATAAAAATCAAAAATCCGAAACGCGGCATGAAGCTGCTGCTCTATTAAATAAATTAATAAAACCCGAATTTTGAATCGCTTCAATGCAACCAGCCAATATTTGCAAAATTTAGATATTGATTTGATAGATGCTAACGTAATGTTAGCTTCTCTTATCGAATTCGTAACAGATTTGCGAAGTGAATTTCCAGGTTTGAGAATAGTGCTAAGAACCTGAGTCGATTTGCTTGCCAAGACTATGAGAGAAAAATAACTAGAAAAAAAAGCAACAAAGAACCCGAAACAATCAATTTGACTGGTTATCAGAACCAGATTCAATACAGAACAGATTCAAAATTGGAACTTTCTTTGTTTTAGTTGATAAGTTAGCAATGGAATTGAGAAAAGAAGTGAAGCATTTGGAGACATAACAAAACTATTTGGATTCTTGTGCATATTAATGGATATTGAAAACGAAGAATTAGAAGCAAGAGTAAAATCCCTTGTTGAAGAATATCCAAATGATAATCAAATGGAATTACTCTGTGCATTACATCAGTTCATTCCGCTTATGAAACTTCAACATGAAGGATTTTTTCGATTTCTTGTGAGGGATATCAGTACCGATTTTCTATGTTAGGTAAACGTTTGTCGTCAATAACGCAACTATGCATTAAAAATTATTTGTTGCAAACGATTAGTTTTGAGGAGTTGATAGAAAGTTTTGCCACAGTTAAATCGAATTTTTTTTTAAATAAACATTTAAAAGTTACTGAAACCAAATTTTGTTTTACTGTCAGAAATAAATGCGTAAAAATTAATATTTGTATTATTAAAAAATCCCAGCTAAATGCTCTGTCCTTAAAAAGGCCCCGTGTTGATTTTAGCCCCAGGCCCCACTATGTGTTAATCCGGCACTGCAACCAGGTATTCAATTATTCATGATATTGACCGAAATCGATCAATTGCATATTTTAGATTATTTAAATAATTTCACATCAACTAAAGTTTTATTAATTTGGTCTGGCTCTGGTAATTTTTGATTATTAATTTTTAAATATTCTCTGTATCTTTACATGATATTAATTATGACCTATTTAGAACAAGTCAGTTTTGAAGATGGCAAGAACAACAACAACAGCTCTGTATATTGGTATCATTGGCCACATTCGGTATCATGATCTTGAAGCATTGAAACTAACTTTCTGTGATTAATTCTGACCACCTCTTATTTTTTTAATAATTTTAATTGCAATATTAATAGAGTAAGGCATGCTAACAGTTTTTGCAAGTAACTCTTGTTGCTGAATAATACAGTGAATACCTGTCATTGCATTTATACCATATGTTCAAGCTGATGCTAATTTTTTTTGTCGGGAATTGAAAAAAGATTATTCTATTGAAAATATAGTATTCCCGAGAAATTGTGCGTCGACATATTTTGCAGCGCAAAAGGGGTGTTATTGTATTATTTTTGCAAATTATTTTCCCTTTGCACTGAAACAGTTTAAAATTGATGCACCAACTCTTTAAGAAACATTACATCTCTGAATGGTCGGCAATGCTTTACCAAAGCCAAAGCTACAGCAAAAGATGCTTTCTGACTATTTTTATATAAAATTTGCTTATATCTCTTCATTGGCTCAAGAGCTAATATGGCCATTTTTAAATTGAAACCTTTTTTAAACTAGAAACTAATTCCAATAGCAGTTTTTTATTTTAATGTTATTAAAGTTAACTGTGATATGCAGTGTACAATTTCTGTTTGTTTGTTTGGCCTTTATACAAATCTAAACGGCTCAACGGATTTTGCTCAAACTAGGTATACATATTAAGTGCATCCCAACTTAAAATGTTACATACTTATTTTTTGCCACGCACCCTCCCTTTATATTTTTCAACTAACGGTAATTTTGTTATTATAAAAAATTTTAGTGTCGGAGAATTTTGTTTATTTAATTTTACACTGACATATCTTTAAAATTGGAAAAATTTTCAGTACAACGACTTTTTCATAAAACATCGTTGCCTAAGAATAGAAAAAAACCAAATGAAAATCAATGTTTGGTCTTTCGATGCAAATATCTCCGCTGTCCAGTAATATATTTCATTCACATTTTTTTTGTTCAAAAGTTCCATATATCACTTCACAAAAATAGATAGAACTGTACCGTTAAGTCAGTGAATATATGTTTTATGGTTATGTCAAAAAAGGTCCAAAATATTGACTTTTTACTCAAAAAATGACTCGAAAATTGTTGTTGTTGTAAAAATGAAATCAACTAAAATTTCACATCTGCCTACCTTTCATATGACATAGCATTTATTTGCAAAAATTCTTCCAGCTAAGCGCAAAAATTATTTATTTATTTTTTCCAAAATGTTGTTTTTATATTTTTTACAAAAAAGTCAAGTCTCAAAAATAATTTATGTGAAAAAATTACCCAAATATCTCTTTTCAATCAAAAGTTATGGCTAAAAATCTATTTTTTCATACAATTGACTATCTATAGTAATAAAACTCATTTTCTGTTTGTTTGTTTGTTTGATTGGCCTTTATATTGTACAAATCTAAACGGCTCAACGGACTTTGCTCAAACTACGTATACATATTAAATGCATCCCAACTTAAAATGTTACATACTTATTTTTTGTCACGCCCCCTCCGAAATTTTTCAACTAACGGTAATTTTGTTATTGTAAAAGTTTTATCGATCGGAGATTTTGTTTCTTTAATTTAAAAAATTTTTTGTTATTTTGACATCAAAAACACTGACATATCTTCAAAATTGGAAAAATTTTCAGTACAACGACTTTTTCATAAAACATCGTTGCCTAAGAATGAGAAAAAAATGACATGAAAATCAAAGTTTGATCTTTCGAAGCAAATATTTCCGCTGTCCATGAATATATTTCATTCAAATTTTTTTGTTCAAAAGTTCAATATATTACTTCACAAAAATAGCTAGAACTATACCGTTAAGTCCGTGTATATATGTTTTATGATTATGTCAAAAAAGGTCCAAAATATTGACTTTTTACTCAAAAAATGACTCAAAAAATTTTGTTGTAAAAATTAAATCAATTAAAAATTGCTACCTTTCATA
This sequence comes from Dichetophora obliterata, assembly GCA_963920525.1. Classification (NCBI taxonomy): domain Eukaryota; kingdom Metazoa; phylum Arthropoda; class Insecta; order Diptera; family Sciomyzidae; genus Dichetophora; species Dichetophora obliterata. The sequence continues at coordinate 109,485,797 of OY986438.1, forward strand.
TGACATAGCATTTATTTGCAAAAATTCTTCCAGCTAAGCGCAAAAATTATTTTTACTGTTTTTGTCATCAAAACAACAAGGGTTACTGTTTTGTCATAAATACCCCCTTTGATTTTTTTCGCGAAATTTATTTTTTCCAAAATGTTGTTTTTATATTTTTTACAAAAAAGTCAAGTCTCAAAAATAATTTATGTGAAAAAATTATCCCAATATCTCTTTACAATCAAAAGTTATGGCTAAAAGTCTATTTTTTCATACCAGACTATTAATAAAACTTAGTTTTGTGTTAAAATTCTCTATATAGTTTGAACGTTCCAGTTGTGAAGAAGAATGCAGTTGTGTGTCTAGAGTAAGTACGAACATTTTGGATTATATAAAATCTTTCTTATAGTGATCTACTTAGTTTTTTTCCTCCCTACCCCCCGTCCCCCTTCTGTTAAATTTGTTTTGTTATGATGGCTCTTTTTTTTCTCACTATTGTGTCCCCGTCGTCACTTAGTTCTTTATCAATTGTACTTTAAATGTTGTATATATATCACAATTTTATCGAATAGATGACTGTGCATAAGAATGCTGTAAAAGTTAATATTTTCATGTAATCAGTTTTAGCTACATGGCAATGTAATAAAACATATGTGCATCTGGTCAGAACAATTATTCGAACAATTATGTGCGTTAAATTCACAGATATGCCGCCACATTTGTAAAATGTGTGGGTACAAAATATACATACACCTTGCGGTGAATAGATGAATAATGTTTTTTCAAAAGTTTCTTCAAATTTAACCCCAGACGATTGGGATTACAGACAGGTGGCGCTATTTTCTGCTTACAGAAGAATATCTGATGTTCTTATGCAGCTAGCAGATAACTTTTGCGAAATATTTTGCGAAAATGCTATTGCTACCAATTTTTTAAAAAGTAATATAATGCAGTACTGCCAGTTTTTTCAATCGCAGCGTCATCTAACGTCATCAACACTTAAAAACATAGAATTGGATCAATTTAAATGTTCAGCTCACTTGCTGGATTTTTTGTTGTTTTTGCTTTGCTTGCAAATTCGATTATATGATCCTGATCTCCAATAAAAAAACGCAGCTAATAGAAATTTTAGTAGGTACAATCATTTTTAGTACAACGAATTTTTCATAAAACATTGATAGCTAATAATGAGAAAAAAATTATATGAAAATCAAAGTTTTTAATTTTAATGCCAATAACTCCGCTGTTTTTAATATATTTCATTAAAATTTTTTTTGTTAAAAAGTTCAATATAATTTTTTATATAAATCTTTGTTTAGACGTTAAAATGTCCATATCTCAAGGACGCATTGAATCCCATTAATTTTTTATTTTGTTGAAAAGTTAATTGTGCTTGCTTTAAGATTAAGTAAATATAAAAATTCTTTTTAATTTTTAAAATATGTTTTTCGTACCCCTTCTTTGAATTCAATTAGCTCACTGCAAGAGATGGAACCACCAACAACAAAATTTTTCCAAAACTTTTTTGGATTAATGTTCGTTCAATTTTCTTTCTAACGGTAGCTTTCAAATAAAATTCAACATGTTTTTTATTATTCCAGATTTTAAAAAAAAATTTAATCGAGAAGTGTATGTTAAAATGTTTATATAAATGACTCTCGAGTAACACTGGGTATATCAGCTAGTTATATTATATTTTCTTTTGACAGTGACAATTTTATAGCATAACATGCTATGAGCTCCAGACATATTATTTTCTGAAAATAGAAATAGAAATTATATGCAAATTTAAAAATTTTTTATACCTTCAATTGTTAGTTTGCCATTATTTAAAATATAAATACTTAAATTAATCGTCATAATTTGATTAATTTTATGATCTATTAAATTATTACTTGAATTAAATTGCGAGCTTTAGATCAAGTAAGTTTTTAAGAAAGCAACAACAATAACAACACCTCTGTATAGAGTCAATCACTTAGCTGACTAGACAGTTTGTTTCGAAAATCGCTACATTTTTCTCTTTAGTAGTCTTTGAGTGATTAAGCTGTGATCGACTCACTGTTTAAACTAGCATATGAATGTGCAGATTTTGGAATTCATTCTTATGAATTGTATGGCTGCTAATCATATGACACTTCAAAATAGTAGGCTATTTATAGATCACCGCCATCAACTCTATCAAGGGTTGCCATCTGTTCTAGGGCTTCTTCATTTATTTCAATATTCATTGGTGTTCGATAGTTTGTCGAAATGCACCATAGAAATGAAACGAGTTTTTGCTTCGCCAGAAGCTAGTAATCTAACTGAAAGGTGGCTATTTTCACAACCAAATGTTCAATTACACACAGGGTTGCCAACACATACCTTTTCACCCGGAGACTTCGGGCCTGAGGGCCGATCTCCGGGCTCCGGGCCTGGCACATTTTCTCCGGCTTTCGCTCTAATCTTTATTTAAATCAAGTTTTTTTACAAAAAAATTTGTCTTAAATGAACGCTAACTTAACTTTGACGTTCTTTCTATTTCTTGAACTTCGTTTTTGAAGGAACATCGTAACCGGTCGTTTATTTTCTTTTGGTAACTTGACGAACTCGTTTTGTTTTTCTTTTTCTTTTCAGTTCTGCGGCCAAGGCTCATTTATAAGGTTGTGGCACTGTTTAAATTTGCATATAATTGCACACATTAGGAATTCATTCATTTGAATTATATAGAACAATCTGAACGTTCAAATTGTCTACTAATCATATGACGTTTTAAAGCAGAAGGCTATTTATAGATCACCGCCATCAACTCTACCAAGGTTGCCATCTGTTCTAGTTGCTTCTTTATTTATTTCAATATTCTGTTATTTCAATAACAAAATTGGTGTTCGACATTTTGTCGAAATACACCATAGAAATGAAACGAGTTTTTTGCTTCGCTAGAAGCAAGTGTTCCACCTGAAAGCAAACAATTGAGATGTTGTTGTTGTTGCTGTTGTTGTTGCTGTTGTTGTTGCCTTCTCAAAAACTTACTTGATCTAAAGCCCGCAGTTTAATTCATGTAATCGTCAGAATTTTTGAATTCGGGTGATTTTAAAGAGATTTTTATGATTTGCATATGAACTTGCCTTTTTGGTTTTTTAACCACAACGACTTTGAGGGTATGTTTGAAAATTAGGTTATGCAATTAGTTATAATCAATTTTAAAAGCCTAAAATCTTTATTATGCTTCGTTGAAAAATTTAACATAAGTCGCATTAAAAGTTATTTAAGGCACGCCGTGCTTAATTCATAAAATGTTATCTATTGAGATCAGGCTTGATGTCAAAATAACTTTATGTTTTTCTAAGTATCAACTATAATATTCGTTATTAGTATGTCAGCAAATAAAAAAAGTTTCGACAATATACATAATGCCGACAATGGCATAGAAAATGTCAATACACGTCACAAAATATTCAGTTAAGGTAAGCTTTAGGCAAAAGTGGTTAAAATTGAGGCATAACTTAGAAGATGTTTGCTAAAAAAGCTTGTTATACATACAAAAATTTTAATTTAACATCGTCAGTTGAAGAAAAAAATTGTTTTTTTTTTACATTTATTTCTTATTTACGCATAAAGATGACACTGAAGTTGGTGTGCTTAAAAAAAGGTGGAAATCGGGCCACACCATAGCTCACTGCCAGATTGTCTAAAGAAAAAAAAATGCATTAAAAAAAGACCCTTAAAAGCATATCTTTTACCATAATGGAATGAAAATATAGAAAATTACCAAGCGTGGAAAAAAGTAGAACAATTTATGTTATTTTTGACCATATTAATGCGTGTAAAAACTAAACAAATTTTCCAAAGACGCTAATCAGACAATCAGATTAAAATAAAAATAAAATTTAAATTGGTCGATTAGTTTGCAGTACGCAGTATATGTTTTTTAGCAGTATGTATCTTTTGACTCTGTTTAATTCAAGTTTCTGTGACGTACTGGGCTTTAAGCTCTTTAGAATCTGTTTTATGAGTGGAATTGATTTGACATTTTTTTTTTACATATACTTGTAAAACAATAATAAATTTTAAAAAAATTCGATATTAAAAAAATTGTTTGCCTTAAATCTCCCTTACGAAAATATATGATTACGTTAAATAAAACAAATGTTTTAAAAACTGACAATATATTAAAAAATAAAATAAAAATAAACTGGCAATTTCAGCCCTTGGAAGGACTTTGACCTAGCTTCTATTGATCAATTGTGTTGTGCGTGTTGTTAAATGTTTGATCACAAATGACCTAGAACTGGACCTACGTGTTTTATGCCGACTCCGAACGGCTTATGTTCTCCAGAAGCTTTACATGGCAATTTTTACTCTCTGAGGTTTGCCATTGTCTGCAAAGAGGTGACGAGCGAACAGAAAAATTAATTCAATTGAAAAAACTTTCTGTCTGAGCTGGAATTGAACCCGGGCTACCGAGGTTCATTAGCTTAGGGGCCACGCACTCTACCCACTAGACTACGGCCACTGACAATATATTACGTATTAAATTATTTCGACTTTAACCTTTAACTATGGAGGTGAATTATTTGAACATAGTCGTGGACATGATGGTATATTTTACCCCTTTTAATTTTACTGAAAAGTTTTGATAAAAAAGGGTTTTTTTTGGAATTATTTGTACTTTAACAGCAAGCTACTACATTTTTAAATAAAATATATACAATAATTTAATTCTGTTTTCTAAAGTTCAACAAAATTGGCATTTTATTTTAAAAGCCTTTTTTAATACAACAAAAAACATTACATCGCAAACTTTAATTAAATTATTTCAAAACATAGAGGGAATTTTTCACAGTCAAATGTATATATTTAAATAAATAAAAGATATCTAACACAAAAAAAAACATACTATAGAAAATACAGATAAACATCTTTTTTCGAACTTTATTCATCATACAGGCTTTTTTTTTCCCTTGCTCTCAATTTCGTCAACAATCTCTTTATCAGCTCCATCGAATTCTCTGCATTTACCATCTTCTAAACATATTTCATCACTAACGTCACATTCTTCTATGCAGAAATTCGGATCGCCAATTTAATCGTCGACTTTGTTGCCTACGTCATCGTCTTCTAGAGTTTGAGCTAATACTTAATCCCAGATTTTTTACATTTACATTAGAATTTTATATTATAACATAAATTACTTATCATTTAACATAAAACAATAATTGATAAAAAGTTTTTCTTATAAATGATATTCTACCAACAATAAAACTGACGAGTGGTCAAAAATGTTCTATGATAACTTTCGGCTTAGTTTGGCGTGTGGTAAATTTTTTATAATGAATACTTACGCTAACGTGTTAAAATTGTTTTAATGAAAATTTTGTCGAGTGGTAATTTCTACACCAGCATCTGCATTTCTCCGCTCATGCCATACCTACCATCACCAAAACACAGCTGAATAACAATGATAATGATATGAGAACATACAATAAGTATTACAATGCTAGAGTGCAAAGGAAGAGAGTGTTAAGAGAGTGCAACGGAAGAGAGAAATTAAAAAAATTTATAAAAAGATGGTACAATTTGCCACCACCTCCACAGTTAAAGGTTAAAATTAACCTTTTACAAAGATATAATTTAAAAAGGTTCGAATTTCTCATAAGCACCTCATATGACCTTTAATAATAGGAATGTGAACCATTCTTACAATTTCTGATGCAACTTAAAGATTTTTAATTTGTTTCGATTGCAAAAAAATGCATTGAGTTCATTAAAAGCCAAGTTACGCCCACTGCATTGACCAGAAACAAAATATTAGATTACAAATAAAAATTTATTGAAAAAAAATTAAGCCTTTGTGGTTAAAACGGCGTTGTAACGAAAAAATAAAATGAAAAATTCAACGGCGCTTAATAATATATTATAATATTTACTCTGCTCTGCTACGCTTAAAATGGTTATCCTGTTACAATTTCAGCTGTCGTTTTTTCGTTCTTGTTAGTGTAATTTTTTGCTATCCTTGCAAGCGGAAAATGCAATTACAACGATAAAAAGGTAAAATAATAATAACAAAAAAAAAAACAAAAATAACCACTGAATTCACCTTCGCTGCATGCAAACATATGACAAAGAATTTATTTGCATAAACTGGAAGTAAGACAGACACACACACAAACACGCTGGCAGAGATACAGGCAGACAGTCAGAAAATGGAAGCGATACAAACAACGCAATGAAACCGTTGCTTAAAATATATAAAAATGAACATGAAAAAAGGCTACTCTGCGCAAAAAAGACATCACCAGGACGTATGATTGAATAATTCTACGGAATTTACAATATTGCGATACACACAACAGACAACAAACATTTACACATTGCAACTCATGCAATTATATTGAAACTGCAAATTTATACCAGAGAAAATATTAAAAAATTAAAAAGCAACATAAAAAAAATTATACAAAATTGCTGATATAATTTTTAATAGAGGAGGTTTGCTTGGTGGACGAAATATTGTCATCAGTTTACGACACGTGATACACGGCTTAATTTTTTGACTCATTGCGTATACAAATTGGATTTGTTTGATTTCTGCAGCTGGTCTTGTGTTGTTTTTTTTTCTGCTTTATGAAATTTTGACTTCAGACTTATACAATTAATAATTGCAATGATTTTTAATGTTAAGTTGCAATAACAAAATGCATAGGCCAAAAAGAGTATAAAGAAATTTTTTCGTGCGGTTTTTGTATATTTACAGCAAAATCAAAGTTTCCTAAATGTACATATACCTTTGTGAACATTTGACAAGACCACATCCCTGCAAACATTTTAAATCGCCTCAGAATCACCAGCGAACCGCTTAGAAGATGAGATAATCGCCGGCGAGTTCATTTGGGAGTCATCCGTGCATCGCCGAATGTATGCAGCTGAGGCCATAAAAGCGATTCGCCGGGAAGATACGTAAACGAATCGCCGAGAGGGGTTTTAAGCGATTCACTGGGAAGAATCTCGAACGAATCGCCAAGAGAAGTTCTTTCGTATTAGCGGGAAGAGTTGGACACGAATCGGCATACGGTTACTTTGCGATTTGTTGCGAAGAGTCTTTGTTGAACGTTACAAGTTGTTTTATAGAGGACCATTCCTCGCCAAATCGGTCAGGAAAAAGATCGACCACCGCATATCGTTCTGATATTAATATTTTCAGTTTTCATTTGGTATTTTAACACAACAAATTATTTTATTAAAATTTTTTCTATGATTAGGTATTTTTAGTGGAGAACCACTTATATAGAATAGACTGGTTCATATTCCACCGGTCGATTTTGAAAATGCTTAAGAAAGCCATCTGCCAACAATCGCCGGAATGAGCGAAGGAAGCTTTTAGAGATTTTTCTTAAATCGCACATTAATCACTTGGGCGATTCAAAAGCGATCTATCTTCAAACGATCACCGGAATAAACGAAGGAAGATTTAGAAAATTTTTCTTGAATCGCGGCAATCATCGCTTGGGCGATCGAAAACCAATCCATTTTCCAAAGAACTCTAAGGCGAATTGCAAGTGCATCGCCAAAAAACTTCACTTCCAAATTTTTGCAGGGTATGTCATAGCAAACATTATCAAATTTTTCAGCAGAGCGTAAAAACTCCTTTTGTACTGCACAAAACTGTTTGTTTACGATTTTAAAGCAATTTGAAAAACTTGTATTCTGACCAAAGTTTTTTAGTGTCGGTTTTTTTTAATATTAATCTTTTAATGCAATAAAATGCTTTATGAAAATGTAAAAGAAGTGATTTTTTAAAACAGAATTTAAAACAAATTTCAACTTATCTGAAGTAAGTAATTTTATTCAATGTTCTACAGTAAAGTAAAGGGTTATTTTCTATAGTGGATGGGTAAGGAACAGTTCCGTAGCCAGGATAGACCCAAGGGTGGAGAGGGATTATTGAAAACAAATATCGATAATTATTATATGTTTGCTCACTCAGAAAACTAAAATCTAAAAATTTTCGTGCCGATTGATAAACTTTTAGAACTCGCTCAAGAGCCCAACAAATGGAGAAGCGTTTTATTAGAGTTTTTCCTCATATTTCATCAAAGCAGCATTAAAAACATCTGTAAATTTTGATATAATACTTTTTGAAAAAATTTTAAGTCCTTTCTTGTTGAAATACAAAAATGGTTTAAGTCCAAATTTAAAAAAAATTGCAATGAAATATATTCTGAAACAACACTAATACAAAATTTTCCTCCTTTGCCTGCTATTCGGCTCTCTAAGTCTGCGGACAGAGTAAACGCTGATGCGATCTGGCAGGCAGGCAGGCGCAGGCAGGTACCTGCTCAGTAAATAAGCCGTGCAGAGTGAATGCGAGCAAGTCAGATCGGATCAGTGCAAGAAAAAGTTTGTTAATTATTTTTTCCCCTATTGCTTTTTATTTTGCATCCTGCGCTAACGGCGTTTATGAAACATTTTTATTTTCTATACATAAATAGCACACTCTCTTCAAAAGAGCTACAACTCAAAAAACTTTATTTTCAGGAAGAGCAAAAAACAGTTTTTTTCTTCAAGGGACTCCATACAAAAAAAAAGAGACAAAACGATTTTTTTTTTATTAAAGACTAAGATTATGTGTACAAAATTAAAATAGCCGATGTATATGATCACTAAAAATAGTCTTACACGAAAAAGTATATATGTAAACATTTTGACTTGTGACTCCTTTGAAGAGGTGTGCGTATGTTGTGCCACTTTCAGACTAAAAGTAGCGTTTCCTTCGGTGGCTAGAAATTTTCCATTGGCAGATAAAATAAATCTCCAGAAATTTTATCCAAATCAGCTACCGATAAATTAAGGCTCATTGCGATTTAATCTCATTACATTGATATAAAAGGCGAAAATGAGGTGTTTCGTCATTAAAATTTGTATTAAAATTCTGTAAACGGATCATAGTCTTGAGCTATTTTGTGCGCAAAATTAAAAAAACCAAAATCCTAAGAAAAAATTTATAGCTGGTGAAACTTGATATTTTTTTCAAAAATCCTGTTTCTGGCATTTTGAACACAAAAAGAAAATCATAGAAAAATCATAAAAACGTTATATCTCACTTGAAATGACTTTAAAATTAATGCTTTTTAAATATTTTTGATTTTTGTATTACAAGAATTTTGGACTTTTTTTTACTGTTTTGGAATTTTTACTGTTCAAAATATTACAAAAAATTGCGAAACCAAGTAATAATTTTTTATTGTTTAATGTGTTTTATATGTATTTCTTTTGTTTCTTACATGCCCAAAAATTGATCATTCGATCAATCTATCGTTTTCGCGTGCACAACTTATCACCAACAACAACACAATCTTAATCGACGTTAAAAAAATTTATCAATACCCACCAAAAACAACCTTCACACTCACATAAACATGTGCTCAGTAGTTGCTGTTGATGTTTGCTTCGTTCAACGCGCGTTCAAGATAATAAGAAAACGCAGTTTCCTTAAAAAAATTACAAAAAACAACACAAAAAGAACAAATTCAAGAACCAACGCCAGCCTGGTTTCTCGCAACAACCTGATCTGATCTGATCTGACCTGCCTGCTTCCACTCTGCACACTTTGAGCAGGTTTATATGAAATCATATGAAGCGAGTTTTCTCGCACTGGGACAAGTAAGCAAACCTACCTGCCTACCTGCCTGCCTGCCTGCTTCAGCGTTTACTCTGTCCGCAGACTAACGCACGGAGTAGACCACTGCAGCTACAAACTTAATCAGCGTGGTAGACTAATGGATTTGTTCGCAAAAAGAGTTGAGTTTAAATTTATTCTCTGATGCAGAGATCACCCAGATCTTATTTCCCAACAATTCAGTGTTATTGCACAATTAAGCAATTGAGTACAGTAATAAATAATGATTTTCTCGTCATTAAAACTTTTATTTTGGAACTCTAGAAGTATCCGCAATAAATATGAAGAATTTTTTGACTACATAGTTGAAATAATATTGTGAAATGTTTACTATCAGAAACCTGGTTAAGCAACACAATTCATTTATCTCATCCATACTTTAATTGCATTAGATGTGATAGAAATAATCAGAGAGGTGGTGGGGTTGTCATCATTTTAAGAAAAACCTGTAAGTCTTTTGAGGTTCAAAAAGTAAAAAAGAAGGTTATAGAAAATATCGGTGTCAAATGTTCACTTGAAAACTCCAAAAATATTAGTATTTATAGTATTTATTTTTCATGTGGTACAGTTTGCCTGATTTACGTAATAATTTACGAAAAACGATATAAGAAAACTACTCAATACTCGAGATAAATAGCTTATATGTAAGGATTTAAATAGTAGGCATAGGTCTTGGCGATGTCTTCGTGACAATGCTTGGGGAAATGTTCTTTTGGAGTGTACAACTCAGTTTCCTGTTGTAATTTCTCATTCAAGCAACACAACGTATATCCCTGCATCTTATACAGGAAATCCTTCAATAATTGACTTGTTTCTCTCCAATATTCCAGCTTTCTTTTCCCAACCAATTCAGACCATCTACCAGTCAAATTAAATATTGCTGTAAATGCATCTTTATAAATACAGGGTTGCCCATATTCGACGGACCCATCTGGCAACGCCATAACTTTTGACAGAGATGTCAGATCGCTTAATGACATACCGCGTTTGAAGCGTCAGTCCAAGCAGATTTTTACCATGGAACAATACACGCCACGCGAGCGCTCTGAAATAGTTGAAATTTACATTCAACAGAAGAAGTCAATTGTGAAAACTCGACGTGCTTTTAAAAGATTAAAAAATGTGAGAAGTGCACATTGAATGGGACCGTAAATAAGCAAAATTGCCGTATTTACGCCACTGAAAATCCTCAGGAGATTCAAGAAGTGCCTCTTCATGACGAAAAAGTCACAGTTTGGTGCGGCGTTAGTGCGAAAACGGTCATTGGGCCGTTTTTCTTCCAAAATGAAAATGGCCATGCTGTTACCATCAACCAGGAGTGTTATCGCGACATGATGACCAATTTTGTGATGCCAATTATTCGTCGAAAGCGTATGAGGCAGTTCTGGTTTCAACAAGACGGCGTTCCACCGCACACAAGTCGCATAACAATCGATTTTCTGAAGAATTTGTTTCCGGGCCGTTTGATGTCGAAAAGTGGTGATTTGGACTGGCCACCGCGTTCGCCCGATTTGACGCCGCCTGACTTCTCCTTGTGGGGATATTTGAAGTCAAAGGTTTACGTTAACAAGCCAAGGACCGTAGAAGAGCTCAAGGACAACATTCGTGAAGAAATAGCCGCTATTTCGGCCGAAATGTTGGCGAAAACGATGGAAAATGCTGCAAAAAGGGCACAATACGCCATCAACGCCAGAGGCGGCCATTTGAGAGATATCATATTCAAAAATTGATGTAAACAAATCTACTTGGAACAAATTAAATGATTAAGATTGCCAACCGCCAAATTTTTATTTTTTTCTTTGATTTTTTTAAAAAAAACATGGGTCCGTCGAATATGGGCAACCCTGTACAAGTCAAGTACATAATTAAATATCAAGCCTGCGAATTAAATTATATTTATATTGCCTCACAAGTTGATGAGTGCACCGAATTTTTTTACTTCAAAAATAATGGACGCAGTAAGGGCATCAGTTCCAAAAGTAATAACTTATAATAACTGCAATAAAATTCCAGCTGACAATGTCAATCTTATAAGAATAAGGAATTGTTATCGACGGGACTGGGGTAGATTTCGGTTTCAATCAGACTTCATTGTAATGCACGGAATGATAAAATTAGTAATGATAAAAAGAAACTAGCAGAAGACAACAACACAGTTATTCAAAATGTAGATAAAGCAAATACTTTCTCGAAAACTTTTTTAAGCAATCATCGCGCGTCTGGAAATATTGGTATTCAAGATCATACTATTTTAGTAAATGAAACTAGAAGGCCATTTTAAACCACTAAGGTGGATACAAATGCTGCTAAATATGTCTCGGTGTAAATGGTTAAGACTGTCATCAAGGAGTTACGTCCTAAACAGGCTTCTGGATTGGATGAAGTAAAAAATTGTGTGTTAAAGCAGCTGCTAAAAGTTGCTTGAATATATTTTACCTTTTTTAACAACTTTTGCCTAAAATGGCAATATTTTCCTGATTCTTGGAAGGTTGCAAAGGTAATTCCAATAAATAAACCTGGTAGACTTCATAAATAAAAAGTCTACATCCTTAGTTTTGCATGATGTTGAGAAAGCGTGTCACTACGTCTGGCATAATGGTTTACTCCTTAAAATGATTGGGTTGTGTTTTCCTATGTACGCTCGGTGTTGCCAGATTTTGGGAGAGATCATTACCTTTTTGTTCTTCATTTCAATAAGTTTTTCACGTTTTTTCCTTAACATTTTCCCGTTTTTTTCCGAATCAATACCAAATAATAATCAGATGAAAATTAAATACGGTTTTTTTAACCATATTGCTTAAAAGATAATGACTCTAAATTCAATTTACCAGCAAAACTGATTTCTCCCCATACAAATCGTATGGGAAAATTAGAAAATGAATTCGCGACCTCTAAGCCCTTACCAATTAAGATGCGCTCCACAGAGGGTGTTTCTAAGGTCAAATGGAAGTGAAAAAGCCACGGACATCAAACACGATTTTTTTTTAACACCTTAATATGTTTATATATAATTGTATATATATGTATGAATGATTTACTTATTTAGTGTTTCTGTAAAAAGGTATTATATGTTTTATTACTAATAGCTCATTAAAATTAATGTTTATTTATAAATTTATATTAAATGGAGGTTTTTTTATGTAGTTTTTCTTCAAACTTAATTTTTCATAACCCTTAAACTATAATTTCGGTTGTACCTTGGACATAATATTTTAGATGTAATGTACCTCAGTAAAATAATTATATGTGCAATACTTCGAATGCAATTCTAAGCAAACATAACTTCATTTGTTCTTATATTATTTTTTATTGAAATAGTATTGTGGACTTATATGTAAAATAAGATACAGCTTTTTTAAAAAACTCTTTGTTATGAAAAAAATTATAATGTGTTTAAAAAGTTCATAGAAAATAGTTATATGTGCAAAACCTATTTATATTGATTTTATGGAATAAAATAGAAATATATATATAGATTTTATAGAAGACTATGTTCTCCTTTCATATAAGGGTGGTTAAATTTTAAGGATGGATGTTGAATGTGAACCACACCTAAACATCAATTTTTTTTCTGCATTTCATTTGGCATTCCTCAATTTTAGACTAATTCAATTTGAACCATGGAAAGATACACAATCGAGCAACGCGTAAAAGTTATTCAGGCTTGTTATGAAAATGGACGTTCAAATCAAAATGCATATCGTGCACTTCGTGATTTTTTCGGTCAATTTAATCGTCCAAATGTGCGTACAATCGGAAAAATCGTGCAAAAATTTGAGCAAACCGGGTCTGTAGGAGATGTGAAAATACCAGTGCATACTCGTACAGCTCGTACTGCAGAAAATATTGCTGCTGTTTGCGATAGTTGGCTGAAGAGCCGTCCACCTCAACTCGTCGTCGTGCCCAACAATTGCACCTCTCACGCTCGTCGTTGATGAACATTATGCATAAAAACTTGCATTTATACGCTTACAAGGTGTAATTGACTCAAGAACTAAAGCCTCTTGCCCATTTCAAGCGTCGTCAATGGTCAGAATGGTGGCTAGAAATGGCAACAGTGGATGATCAATTTTCGAAGAAAATCATCTTCAGTGATGAGGCACATTTTCACCTCAGTGGATTCGTCAATAAGCAGAATTGCCGTATTTGGGCGAATGATGATCCAAGAGTGATTGTCGAAAAACCAATTCACTCACAAAGAGTGACTGTTAAGTGCAGTTTAGGGGCTGGCGGCATCATCGGGCCGTATTTTTTCCAAAATGAGGCCGGTCAGGCAGTTACTGTGAATGGTGTTCGCTATCGTGAGATAATAACGAAATTTTTATGGCCCGAATTGGAAGATATGGATGTGGACGATATGTGGTTCAACAGCACGGTGCCACTTGCAACACATCTAACGAAACAATGGCTCTTTTGCGCGACAAATTCAATGGCCGTGTTATCTCACGTGGTGGCGATGTCAATTGGCCGCCAATATCATGTGATTTGACACCGTTGGACTTCTTTCTTTGGGGTTATTTGAAAAAAAGGTGGACGTCGATAAGCCAGCAACAATTCAAGAGCTAAAGGATGAGATAAATCGGCACATTAACGGCATAGAACCTCAATTATGCCTCAGCGTCATCGAAAATTAGGACCATCGGATGGAGGTGTGCCGCCGAAGCAGCCATTCGGCCGATATTTTGTTCTGTACATAATTGAACTATTCCAATATTATCATAATAAAAAGAAATGACAATAATTTCTTAAAAATTTTGTGTTTTATTCAAAATCAACATTGGCCCTTAAAATTTAACCACCCTTTATATGACTTGGTTAAGCGTGAAAAGCATGAAGTACATCAACGATCTGAGCATGGAGACATCGATTTGCTACCATTCATCTCAAAGAACTGTTTTCAGATGCTTCATCGACTCGAACTGGCGCTCATTTTTATAAACTTGGGCCGAAAGAATGCTCCACAGGTTTTCGATAGGATTCAAGTCATGACTAACAGTAGGTCACTACAGTACGGGTATATTTCAGATTTATTGAAAGCCATTTGTGGCTTAGGAAGAATTTGTTGGTGCGTTGTCCTGCTGAAAAGTCCAGATATTCCGGTATTTATAGCATGTGAACTCAATAAACACATAATCTAAAAACTCAATATACATTTGTGCATTCCATTTGCTCGAAATAAAATACATGGGAGACTTTAAAAGTATCTGACACCGGCTGAAATCATCAATGATCCCCGCCCATGGTTACGCTCATACCTAATTTGTTGTGGATATCGCAAATTGTGCCGGTATTCCGGGCCATCGGGCCCGTCAAGGTTGAACCTTTTCTTATCACTTACTATGACATTCCCAAATTCTTTCTCCCAAAATTTTAATTTTAAGGCATATGCTAGACTGGCCTCAATGTGTCATGGTAAAAGCCTGGGTTGAGAGAAGGGCGATTCGTAACTGTCGTTGGCATTTCCATCCAAAATTTGTAGTATTCTGCTTCTGGTAACCCTTAGATCCAAATGCGGAGCAATTCCACCACAACTCTTCCCTTTCTCCACAGCACGACCTCGCATTCGTCTATTGTGCCGTTGGTCAATCACTAATTTTCTTTCACTATGCTTGATTATAGCAAAGTTGCTAGGGTCTTTTAAAAAATTTGTTATTGTGTTTCGGTGACGATTTGTCCTAGCAGCTATAGCACCTACTTTTATACCTTTATATTTCAACGATCTTCTTCAGATAAAGTGGTTCCACGTGCCATTTTTATTTAAAAAATAAAATACCTCTAAAATATGCTCATATTTTGCTCCAAGTATGTAGTACCGTTATGTTTATGGTTTTTCTTACGTTACATTATAGCAAAAAGACAAAAAAAAGCAATTGAGATTTCACACTATTTTCGATTAACGGTACAACGAATACGAGGAAGAGAAGAATTCTCTGTTCGACTGACAAACTCAATCCTATAAAAAATTTTTTGGCAAACTCAAAAAACTTTTCTTGTTATAAGCCAGGGAGAAAAATAAAAAATATTTGTGCACATATAAATATTTTACTGAGGTATATATACAAATTTTCTGTAAATTGTGCAATAAATTTAAGTCTTATAACGGTTTTTTACTACAAATAAAGAATAATTAAAATATGAAAAATACGACTTTTAGAACGACCTTTAAGAATTAAAATTTTTTGCACTCTCATACAAATTAATGTCAAGAAAATAAAATAATAAAAAAAATCGCTTTTCTACAATTAGAGTTAAAAGTCACGTCCAAAGTCATTGGTTTTTATGAACAAATTTTGGATCTTAATTTAACAAACAACGTTTTTGAACATATTGACTTAATATATCCAACGTAATGGAAGCTATGAACGATAAGGTAAAATGTATGTAACAAAAATTAAAATTGGGAAATTGATAATTTCTTATTTAAAATTTAAAGGTGACCTTTATAAAATATGAGCAAATGAATTGTTTGTATAAAAAATTGGCAACCTTGGTAAAAAAACTACAAATATTAACTAGTTTTTATGATCTATTGAATAATTACATGAATTAAGATTATGAGCTTTAGATCAAGTGAGTTTTCAAGAAGGCAACAACAACAACAACAACTCTGTATAGAGTCAATCACTTAGCTGACTAGACAGTCTGTTTCGGAAATCGCTACATTTTCCTCATCAGTAGTCTTTGAGTGATTAAGCTGTGATCAACTCACTGTTTAAACTAGCATATGAATGTGTAGATCCTCTAATTCATTCTCATGAATTGTATGGCTGCTAATCATATGACACTTCAAAGCAGTTAGCCATTTTAGATCACCGCCATCAACTCTATCAATGGTTGCCATCTGTTCTAGTTGCTTCTTCATTTATTTCAATATTCACATTTTTTATGGAGAAATTAATATATTTATGATAATAATACAAAGTAGAAAAAAAATATAATAAAAAAATTTCCAATTTAATGATATGTTTAAATAAGTTAACAAATTTGACCAAGAATTAATGTGAAAAGTAATTTTAAACTATTTTTTCTTTATAGTGGTTTTGAAGTTGGTTTTTTTTTTTGCTAAAAAGTTTTTTTCATACTGATTTTGTGTTAGAAATTAATTCTTATATTAGCCAGAGTATAAAATTAATTCCTAAGAGTATGAAATTTCATTGTAATATTTGAATAGTATGCAAAATTATATTAAAATATAATACAGCATGTCTTAAAAATTAAATATATTTAATATCACAATAGTATCGAATTGATTCCGAGGGCATAAAATATCATATTTACATATTTGAACTGTATAAAAATGTATAACAAAACATATTAAAAAATGTTGTAATCAATTGAGGAGTATTAAATTTAATATTTTTTGAATTTAAAATCTTTGTAATACTTTGTTTGTATTAAAATTTATTCCCAGATTTCTAACCGTGTAGAGCGTTCTAATGTACTTACTCCAATTTACCAGATCAAAGTCACCTTATTGGATGGTATATTTAACCCTTTCGGAGCAACTTCTAGCACGGTGGTGCGAAACACTCCAAATTTGGCTGATGTTTAGTTTTAGAACTAAATAAGCTATGTGCAATATTTTAAAACTACTTTGCCTTTCTAATAGATACTACAAAAACTTAAAAAAAAAATTTAAAAATAAAGTTAAAAATAGTGAGAATGAGCTCTCAAAGTATCACTTTTTTACTGTCTGACCAGAATCATGTCGTTGTCGTGTTGGTGAGAGAGAATCGCTAAGAGTTGGCCCAGAATTGTAGCGTTGGCTTTGTCGTTTTGCTTTTATTCAATCTGCCATCGTTGATTTTCTTGAACTTGCTTCAGTGTTTTCATCGAACTCCGATTGAACTAATAAATAATTACTCCACTTCCATTTATTTCACTACTTTTTGCAATACTCTTCATATAAATTTATTGCATTTTCAACTGAAGGCTACTCCTATCATTATTAGAACAAGTAGGAACACTGTTTACTCGCTACATTGGTTGACAGATTCTTCAAATTTTGTTAAAATATGGCAATATTTTTAGAGATAAGCTGAAAAAGCTGTCGAATAAACAACAAAGTCAACATAGAATTGAAACATTTCTATTTTGGCGATTTCGCTGTCGTATTCTGCCGCAATTTTTCCCATAAGGTTTGCATTTTCTCTGTCACCGCTCTGCCTGCCGACACGACAACGACATGATTCTGGTCAGACAGTTAAAGCAAAATGCTGAGAAAACAATTTACTTTTGTAATTTGACATTTTATAAATTTGAGCTTTTAAAAAATTTCCCGATATATAAAAAAGTTTTTCGTAAACTTGATTATAATGGAATGCGGTCAACTGTAAGTGTTTCTGGCTGTTATCAAAACTTAACGCATTTGTGCCTAGCTCATAAATTAAACATAATTTTACAAATATTCAATGGGTCTAGCCATGATGAACAAGGAAGGTCACCGCCATTGCTGTCTATTCGTGTAATTGAATTATTTTTCTAAGAAACAACATAATTGCAGCATTAGCAACAATTAATACAAGATGCTCATGCTTTGGCATACAACCAACCCATTAAATTATCAAAATCCCTCAAAAAAGTTTTTATATTTACCAAGAAAAGCCTTCAAAGGAGATGCGCTAAAAAGTGGTAGCAAACATGAATAAGTCTTAATGTAAGCAAAACAAAAAAGGAATACTTAATTTAAAAAAAAAAAAAAAAAAAAACAAAAATAAAAATTTTCAAACCGCCGCTGAAGCAACTTCGTATCTAGCTTTCCATTTTTAAGCAAGGAAGAGCAGGATGTGAAGAGGATGAAGCAGTTATTTTTATATGAACTGAGCATACTTTTGCACAACATTCCCTTCCGTTGTTGATCCTTTTCCTTTAAAATGTACTTGATTTAAAGTCTCGCATTCATAGCAAGGATAATGTTGACAAGATGCTAGCTCAATGCTCATGAATAACAAACATTGAGAAAGAAGGGCATTTTCTTCTAATGTCCTTTTTAAACATGATGCTAAAATACAAAATGCTTTAATAGAGTAAGTGGCTTGTAAAAGGAACCGTAACACTCAAGTTAGGCAGGACTTAAACCAAACAAAGCGTGGGAGATAAAATAAAAGTTTAAAGTGACAGTGTTGTAGGGCGCGTTGGGGACTAGTTCTGGGCGAACCATTCCCTGACCCTTTCTGACGCAATAAATCATAAATTAACCTATTAAAAATTCAGCAACAACAAAAATAGCAACGAAGGCCAGTAACTGACATCAAACGTATCTTTTGGGTTTTGCCTTAAATGGTGAGCTTTTTGCCTCTAATTTGTTGCCACAGAAAAATAAAAAAAAAAAAGAAACAAAAACAATTCAGCAGAAATCTATTGAAATTGCGCGCAGATAGAATTTGGCTAGATTTTAACTGCTGTGGCTGTTGTTGTTGATGTTTGCCACTGAAAAATATTGTACATTTTATTAAATTTCTTTTCGAATATTGGAATTCAAATGCAAGTTGCTTAAGGATGCTTTAATCCTTTGTTTTGTGTGATTGTTTTCTATTTGTTGTGCTTGGGTTCCTTGCTTACAAACCTAAAAAGGGTGTATAAATGTGTAGGAGATGGAAAATTAAATATATGTAATTATAGCTGTTCGATGTTGTTGTTGTTGTTGCTGTCAGTTTTGTGGCAGCAACTGAGCTGTTGATGTCGATGTTAATGTAACTTTAATTAAATTTCAAATTAAATTTGTGGTTATGCTTGGCATTTTAGTGACAGCCCATATGATGGATGATGAGTTTATATGTGTTTGTACGTGTGTGTGGTTAATAGGCGTGAGCAAACATAACCTTATAAGAACATAATTTTTATGAAGTGATAACAATTGTTGCCATAGTTTGTATCAATGTCGAGGTGTGAACAATAGGCTGGAGCCTAGTGAAAAAGTCGTGAATAGATCTGTCCATAGTACATAAAGAATTTCATCTCGATCAGGGATGATCTTGAGTCTCCACTTTTTTTTTAAAAATTCCCCAATGATATATTAAAACAAGAGTAGGTTTTTTGTATTAGTCCCAATTTATCCTGGCGCGAAGTCAAAGTCGAATTACTTCAAATAAACAACAACATTCTCTCTGTGCAAGTAGTAGTAATGAAAAAACACAGCTTTTTGCTAATCAACATTTTTGTGATCACCCAGACTTTACCACGAGGTACTTCGAGGCTGTACTTCGAAATCCATTTTTTTTATTTTTATTTTTTCTCAAATGTTTTTTTGTACCTTTCGTAAAAATTTTCTTTAAATTATTTTAATATTTTTTTTTAATTTTTTACTTGAAGCTTTGTTGAAAATCTGCTTTTGTCTCAAATTAAGGCAGAGTCATTTTAGATTCTATTCTGGCCCTTACAAACCCGTCCCTTGCATCATCGCTGGCAAACAGCTGAAGAAGCTTCGGCCACCAGTTTTACGCACCTTTCAACTGCTTGGGAATGACATGGGAAATCCAGCTTATTTAAAGTTGTAGCTTAAATCATTGCAAGACGGATTGCTTAAAAGTGGAGGATCTGTTAGTTTAAGACTCTACCAGACTTTCTTTTCAATATAATCTTCAGCGGTAAAGTATATTCCTGGTATTACAAGAAATCGTTCTTTATTTTTAGACGTTGTAAAATTAGTTCTAATCTTCAGTATACGTCTCAAAGAAAATTCATGTATACATATCCTATCGTCAAAAAGCATAGCCACCAAAATATTCTCAGAGTGCGCAAAATAGGCGTTTCTCTAAATAACTGGGTCAATGATGTTCTTAACTGATAAATTGAATGATCGTGATTTATATATCAGACTCCACAGATGCATAGCTCCCCAGTAGTTCCAGTAGTCTTGAAGAAATCTCAAATGAATCATATATGATTTTTCTTGATCCTCGACGAAACATGCAGAAATGTCAGGATTTATCATGCACGAACCCAATATCGAAATATTGAGAAAGTTTCGTTAACGAAAAGTAGACAACAATATAAAGAAAATTCGTCAAGGAATTAAAATCAAAACTTGCTTCTGGACAGAATTCAACTACATGCGATATATTTGATAGGGGATACAAATATTTCATCCTCTCTCAACTCTATTGGAAATTGACGTAATGTTGGTTTCCTCACCTGACGCCACCACACCGTATGTTTTCCAGATCCACTCGGGCAGCTGTCCAAGTCCACTCCTTTACGTACATTCTTTAATTCAAAGCTTAAAGTTTTGGAAATATTCGCATGTAAGGATTATTCATTTTCTGTGTACTGTGTAGTGCACACATTGATTTTATTCTTTTTTTACTGTTTTACAACAAAAACGTGGCAATTATATTTTTTAAAACTCAGAATATAATTTTGAGTCAAAACAAATAAGTAATAGAAAATTTAGTATAAAACGTAACAGTCAAATATTTCGTACTGTGAAAAAGTTTCATATTCATGCAACCAAGTTCTTATTCTGATATAAGAAAAAATTGCTCTTTTGCTCTCCTCGCATTATTTGGGTATCTAAGTTCATTCTTGTGAGTAAACGTCAAATGGCTGCATAACCTATATGATTGAATCATGCTTTTTACTACAGGAAAAAGAAATAATTCAAATTTTTCCATTAATTAAACATATATTTGAATTACATTTAGTTTTAACCAATATAAAAATGAACAAGAGCAACAAATTTATCACCAAAAACATCAAACAAAAACTTTTTACAAAGCAAAACAAATTTTTACATGAATTTTTTAGATCAAGTAAGTTTGAAGAAGGCAATAACAACAAAAAATTTGTTTTTGAATAATTTTTATTTACAAGATGAAATGCTTTAAAATAGTTTTGAAAAATATAAACGAAAAAACCAGAACTTTTCTCTTTTTTTTTTCAATTTTGGAAACCAATTAGAAAAGTTAATAGTTCGAAAAAAATAATTAACCTTAGGACATTTCGGCTAACTTTTTCGAGATTTCCCAAACTACCACCCAATTTAAGAAAAATCTCGCCTCTTAGAAATGCTCCTTGCGACTGTGAGGAGGTCATGTGCTTAGAGGCCAAAAGTATCATTAAATGCATGCCCCTTTTTAAGGAGTGCTCGCTGAATTGCCTATTGAGCAATGGTAATTACAATATTCAAATAATTCTATGGGTGATCCAATAAGAGCTTCCCACTTTGTTTTCTAAATAAAATATATAAAAATCAATCTTTGCAAATCTGTATTCGGAATGATAGTTCGGGTCCTACTATCCGAAAAAATTATTTCCTTCAAATCTTGCCCACGACTAGCTCTTCAATGGTCCATTCTGTGGGTCCAATTTTCGACAATCCATAAGAGATGCCCAAAGCCTGAGATCGGCGACGAATCGGTTGTTCACGATTTTCACGAACACTCTCTGCTACTGCAGCAATATTCTGAAAATTACGGTCTCTATGCACTCTGGTTGAATGATGAATGTACAATAGTGTAAAATTGGTTCGAAATTTGGTGATGGTGTTACGAATAGCTCAGTTGGACGCTCATAACGACCAAAATTATGTTGAAGAACTCTATAACATTTCGTTTTGTTTTTAAATAGCTCCTTTCCTTTCTGGGCCATGAATGACTTCAATAAATTCTCTACTAACTTGCACAATTGTGTACTCATATGGGAGAGGCCAGTTTAATTTATTGTTTTTCCATTTTTCATTGTTAATGAATTTTTATTTTTCTTCAAGTTCTAATAACATATGTCAAATATAATGACACACGCATTTCTGTCAAAATAATTTAAAATGTTAAATCAGTCAGTTAAAAATAAAAAACTCACACGCCTGCTTCCCACAGCGTTCATTTGACAGTTTTCATCTTTTTTTACAATATAAAATTCTTCTGGTAACTCTCGTTATTACACATTCCCAGCTAAAGCGTATAAAATTGGCGCTATTAGAAAAGTTTTCGAAAAATATCTTGTGTGCGGCTATCCTATACACATAATACTTGTCTACGCATAATAATTATTTAAAAATTATAAGAAGTAGTTCTATTCGGTTTGAAGGACAGCTTCAGGAGTAAGGCGCTAATAATACACTGAGGAATATTCGTTTAGACGCAATATAAATTTTTTTTTAAAATTTACAATAAAATACACATAAAATATATTTTAAACCAATTTTTTTTATTTTTGTTAAAGAAAAGTACTTGTTTTGCAAAATAATGACAAAAAACTTCTTGTTAGCATTATGTTTTATTTTTTTTTTATTAACTTAAAACATAGCGCTTGAAACAATTGGCGTATTCGTTTAGACGCACTTTAGTTAAATCTTAAATTATAAAAATTTAGTAACGTGTATGCCCACCATTTTTTGGATCACCTCAAATATCCCATTAGGCATTGAATTGATAAGGTTTTGTAGAATGGTTCCTTGAATTGAAGTTCAAACTTCATTAATTTTAAATTTCAATTCTGTAACAGAAGAAAATGGGGTTCCTTTCGCTTTTTCGGTGTAAACTTCCCGTGCCATAATGACCCATAGATTTTCTATGGGACTTAGATCGGGGCTATATGCAGGCCATTCTAAAATTTTAATTTCTCGGTGCTTTAACCAAGCCATGGATATTTTAGAGACATGAATGGACACATTATCCTGTTGAAAAATGACACTGTCGTCCATTTTATCCTCTATAAATTGAATAAGGACATCTTTTCAAGTTTCCTCCAAAGTTTCTTTTAGATTTGGGGATACTTGCATTGTAACAGTAACAACTGTAACAGTCTCGGTCATTCAAATTACATTTTTTTTCGTCGGAAAAAAATTACTTTCTGCCATTCGGATGTCCGTGCATATGCTTTTTAGTAAAATTTAAGCGTGCCTTTTTATGCACGTGTATGGTGTTCTTTAAGCATTGATTTGCGCGCTGGTTTCTTCCAAACAACATTTGGTGTTGTGCGTAGAACATAGGCAATATTTTTTTTTGTTACTGGTTAACATAATTTAGAATGTACTAGCTGAACCCGGTGTGCTTCGCTACCCCCGTCGTTATAAAATAAAATAAGAAGTATTTATATACTTACAAAAATTCATTTATTTAATTTTAATTTAATTATTGCAATGCTTCTCCCCTTTTTTTGTTGTAAATCAATTGGAATTCAGCACTGAACCGCATGTAATTTGCTTCATGCTCCCCCTTTTTATTTTTAGACCAATCAACAAGCAGCAATTACACAATCAGCTGTTTCGCAGTCAGTTGTGGGAGAATGAGAATGGGGTTGCCCCACTCTCTATTTTAACTAACACATATTAAAAAATCAGCTGTTTTGGAGACAGTTGTGGGAGAAAGAGAATGGGGCTACCCCACTATTTTAATTAATATGTATTTTAAATTTGAGGTAAAGCCGTTAATAAACGTAGTAAAAAAAGAGGTGCACAAGTATGCATGGTCGAAAAATATTATCATGTAATAAGTATTCCTGAGTCAAAGCTGCACGCTATGAAAATTTAAGATTGGTCAACAGGTCCAGCCTCCAATATATCGCAAACAAAGGGGCGTGCTCCGTCCACTTTTCTTTTGGTACGTATTTCTATTCATGCCAATACCATATATAGCAAATACTGCCGCTGTTGATCAAAAAATGCCCAAGATATGAGGATTTTAAATTTTGGGTTATATGGGCGAGGCCATGCCCCTTTGTCCACTCACAACTTTATATAGTCAAGAATTTATTATTTCGTAAGAATATCCTATTGTGAAAATTTAATGACGATCGGTCAGGTAGTTAAGACTATATTACGATTTTTAATTTTCCTAAAAAGGGGCATGGTCCCACCCACTTTTCTCCTGGTACGTATTCCTAATTATGCCAATATCATATGTACCAAATATTATCGACGTAGGTCAAAAAATGCCCAAAATATGGCGATTTAAATTTGTGGGTTATAAGGATGGTGCCACGCCCCTTTTTCCAATAAAGGGGCTTCATATAGCCTATTATTCTTTCCAGAGTCATAGTAACATGCTGTTTCAGGAAGATCGGTCCAAGGGTTTGGCCTCCTATAAAGCACAAACAAACAAACAGACATACAGACATTCATTTTTATATATATAGATTGAAAGCAGATTAATTATAATTAAAGTAAAATGGGGCGAAAAAGGGGGATTTGGTAATAAAAAAATCTATGGCTACCTTACCTGTAGATAAAAAGTATATAAAACTTTAGGTAAATACATATTAAAAAAAAAATATTTTGTATAGCAAACATTGTTAGTGGTATAAGTAAGTATCTGCATTTAAAAAAGGGGGCGGTGAAGTGGGTGTGGTTCATAGTAATATGGCAACGTTAACAGTATAAAGAGCAATATACTACCCAATAAAAAATAATCCGTTGGAAGGAACAAATTTGTACAGAGAACAAAAAGTTTAAAACTTAAACTTGGCATGAAAAGGGGCGTGAAAGGGGGCGTGGCGTAAGAAATGTTTATTTCTACCTCGCCTAGAGTATAATTTGCATACAATTTGAAGTAAATCTGTTAAAAACTATATGGGAGCAATTACATAAATTTAAAAAAGTGGGCGTAAAAGTGGGCGTGGTCGAAAAAGTACCCTATTAATCATGCCAGAGTCCCAGTTAAATGCTGTGAAAATTTCAGGAAGATCGGTCCAGAGGTTTGGTCTCCTATAAGGTACAAACAAACAAGCAAACAAACAAATAAACAAACACATATTCCATTTTATATATATAGATTTGTGCTGAATTTAATTTATTTGTAGTATACTCGTCTCGAATTAAATTTTTCTGACGATTTGTCAGCTTTTGATTACCTTTTGTTGGTTTCTTTATTACATAACGAGCTCCATTTTTTTAGTAATATCTTGCAACTTTATCAGAACGTGAAAGTTTTCGTCTAATTTCACGATTGGAACACCCCTGCTCTTTAAAAATATTTATTTAAATTTCTTCTTGATCGGTTAAGAAAGTTCCACGTGGCATTTTTTAATGTTTACCTAAAATAATTAATGTTAATTACTTGTCAGGATTTTCTTTAAAAAAACAGAAGCTAACTTACTTATTTTCTAGTTATGAAAAGAAAATATTTCATTTTGTTGTTATTTGCTCTCAAAAATGAAATTTCTTCCACTGCGTCTATACGAATATGTTGCAACTACGATGACGTTCACAGTCGTGCAAAGTTTTTACCATAACAAAACAAAAAAAGCAAACAACCGTTACGTATTTCAAAAACAAGCATTGCAGCTTATTACCTTATTACCACGGCTGCAAAAAGCTATGCCTTTTAATTACACAAATTGAATAATTAATGGAATAAAAGTAGTGCGGCTAAACGCATATGTCTCAGTGTACTTTAGCATTTTTTGAGACAACCTTTTTGGGCTTCTTGTTTAAGAATTTATGCAAGAGATTTCTCTACATAGTAAATATGTAAGTGTTGCCAGACTAATATTTGAAACACTTATTAAACAAGATTTCTATAATAATAGTTTTCACAGCAAAATTAATTATTTCATACACATACTCACGTTAACAAAAACATCTAATATACAAACGCACATTCAAACTTCAATATCAATTGTAATTCGAAATACAAGCATAATAATGAGAACAGCAACAACATCACTTATAAAATAATTCATTATAAGATGCTGTTGCTGATAGTCAAGACAAGTTTTGTTGTTGCATATCAAACTGGATTAAAAAGGATTCTGAAGGATATCTTGTGGTAGCTAGCTGTTCAGAGTTCGAGGCGTTTCATCTGAATGGGCAGCATGCTGCTCACAACATTTAACATAAATCATTATGAATTCTTATGATTAATCGTTTTGCATTTTAGTGAAGCAAACAATGTGTGAACTATGAGTTGCAACCGTAAGAAATGCATCTGCTGATGTTGGTGTGCAAGGTATTTATTTATTTCAGTATATAAAGACTTAAACGTACAAGAGTTCGACGTAAAATTAGCACAAAAAGTGCGTTGAAGAGTTTAGTGACATTATTAAGCAGACATTGCTTAAATTACTTTGAAATATCTTGAGGGCAATCGATACACCTATTTTCCCGACTTTTCAATAATACAGGGTACGCCATCTTCGGTATTTGTCGGTATGAGTTTGAAATATGTTTTAATTCTTGAGAAAATTCAGTTTCTCTACTTGAAAAAATCAAATCGTTCTTCTTACCGTTTAGACGTGTATTTTCGAGCTCTAAAATTTTAAATCTTTAGCTTGAAGTTCTAAATGAATAGATCTAAATGAAAATAAAAAGTTGCTTCACTGCAGTGTCTTTTAACGAAATTAACTCTTTTTTATTAAAACCATTTAAGTTAATTTTTCTCCTTTTACTTACAGCTTTGTTGCAAAACTTTATATTTAACTGAAAATGAGCTGCAATTTCCGAAACTGCGCTGTAAAAGGTCAATCAGACCAGCTGGTTACTTGCTGGTTGTGTGATTAATTTTTTCACATCAAAAGTGCAGCGTTGACTGCGAGGATCTTCGATGCACTCAACGAGTGTAAAGGACTTCGTTGGTTATGCGAAGATTGCCGGTTTATTAATTTTGAGATCTTGAAACTTATTAGACAATCTCTGAAAGGTTTTTTGGAGGTGGCTAAGGATCTAAAGGTAGCCAAAGATAGACTGAATGAATCGAATATTTGTTTAAAAAGTTTAAAATTATGGATGAAGCTTACAATCGTCCAAAACTTAAACGTTAGAGTGGGGCGATTAGTATGGAAGGAAAAAAGTGTTAATGGGCGCTTCGCGTTTCTGATTCTTGGGATTGTACTGAGCTAAAAAGTCCACTAGACCATACGTCTACGATGAAAATCGAGCTTCCAGGTTTTGACTTGCAGTTTTTTCTCAGACTTTTGTCACGTTTTTTTTTTTTGATATTTTGGCCTATAACAGCCAAACCATTGAGATTTTTGTCTTAGTATTGGATCGAAAATCTCAATGGTCCAAAAAAAAAATCCAAAAAATATCCAAAAAAAACGTGACAAAAGTCTGAGAAAAAACTGCAAGTCAAAATCTGGAAGCTCGATTTTCACCGTAGACGTATGGTCTATTGGACTTTTTTGCTCAGTGCAATCCCAAGAATCAGAAACGCGAAGCGCCCATTTTGATGTTCAAGTCGCCCCACCCTAGTAAACGTACTAATTAAAATCTTCGTTGTTCAGCTAAAACTACTCAGATCAATCGGAGGTGTTAATATTGATCAAATGACTGAATCGCACCAACTAAGGTCGCTGCGTCCGCTTATCAAAGTTCTCTTTTTGTTGAAGCAATACCAATCAAAGAATACCAATCACAGGTTAAAAAAAAACTTACGCCAAAACTTTTATTGCCTCAAAAGTAGTCCCTGCACCTTCTCAAACCAGTTCAGTTTCTACAGGAGCGATACCGAAACAAATATCGAAATCTATATTTGTTTCTCGTTTTGCCGCTGATACATCCGATGAAGACAGGTTATTCTATATAAACTCTAAGCTGAATCTTGTAAATAAAAATATCTCTACAAATTAAATTTTTCATACGAGTGCGTTACGTCCTCTTTCAAAATATCTTTGCCTGGTGATCTTTTTAACAAGGTATTGGATCAAATGTTTTGGCCTCAAATCAAATACGATGGTGCATGAATTTATTTCTAGACCTCGGCCTACAACTTCCTTGGATACTTTACCGGTTCTTAACAAACAAAAAAGTAGAATGTTGCTTTCACTTCCTTATCCTTTACCAAAACGTTCGTGGCATTAACACCAAACCTTATAATTTATTAATTTTAAGGCACAACCTTCACTTTAATATAATTGCTTTCAGTGAGACATGGCTAAAACCTAACACTCTAAATACTGAAATTCTGTGCAACAAATTTAACATTTACCGCAAAGATAGAAACTCCATTCCTGGTGTTTGCTTTAATGGCGGGGTGTTTGCTTTAATGTCGGGGTGTGTTGATTGCAGTCAAAGCGACACCTTTCTCTCAAGAGTTATTAATACCAGAATCCTTAGACGTTGAATTCTGTTGTGTTCATGTAAAGTTTGGTTCCTTGAGCCTTTTTATAACATGCTCATATATTCCTCCTCTTTCTACATTAGAAGTCTATAGCAAACATTTTCTTCTATTAGTAAAGTTTGCTCAAAACAGCAATTTAATGATCATTTTTTAATAACGGGTGATTTTAACCCGCCAAACATTTCTTGGAACTGCCATTCTGTAATTGCTGGAATATTTTTACGTTCGTCTGAAAGTTCATACGATAATAATTTTTTTAACGAGCTCTTAATCCAAGGCCTTTTCCAACTTAACTGCATATTTAACAAAAATAATCGTTTGCTTGATCTGGTATTTTTTGATGAAAGCAATATTGCTTCTGTGTCTAAATCAGATCCTCTGGATACACCCGAAGATTCTCACCATCAAACGTTAGAAATTAAATTTTCCAAACCATCTGTGCAGTACTATGATTCTCAACTGCCTATTGTTGATTTTAAAAAATAACTTTTCCAATATCAACTGGAATTCTACTCTAAATATTAATACAAAAAGTTTATCATCTCAGAGTCTTTATGATGCGGTTTTCAATGATTGTTTGTTTAATAAAAGCTGTTCCACAAAAAAAAATCCTCTTTGAGATCGGGTCTGGTATGGTATTTGTAATTTGTTAAGAAATAATGTTCACATATAAGACAAAGTCTTTTAAATGCAGTAAGAATAACATAATAACAACAATTTAAAAACAACTGATAAATACATATTGTTTAAAACAAATAATAAAGGATTTGATTACAATTTTGATTTTAAAATTAATTAATAAATTAATATATTATTACTAACAAGAAGATAAGCAACTGAATAAATTTATTTAGATTAAAACAATTGTTTAATTGTATTTAATTAAAATTATCAAATTGATCAAAATGTTATTAGTTAAAAAATTATTCTTATACTAAAAGATGAAGAAAATAATAGTAGTTATTAGGAAAAGTGTAGTAAAATTTCATTTTATTCTTAAAGGCAGCGAGTTCCAAAATCTTACAAAAAAAAGTCCAGTATTTCTATGTTGGAGTTTACAAAATTAAATAATGGAATTATCAAGTTCATATTTCTGGTTTATCTACAAAATTGTAGCTTATCAAAAAGGTATGTAGGAGTCTCTTTGTGTATACCAATTTATGCAAAAATATGCAGAAATATTTAGTTCCTCGCATCAAGATAGTTGGAAACATTGCAACCGAGTATTTTGCTGCTCAAGTGACTGATGTATTCAAATTTACGAAGGCCAAATACATATCTCACGGCGTTATTAAAAGCTTGTTGTAACTTAAGTTTGGACCTGGAATCAAGTTTGCTATAGAGAATATCAGAATATGAAATGATAGGCACTATAAGCTGGAGCACTAATTTTTTTCTAGTTTCAACAGGTACAAACAACGCGGTCCATCTTAGGCTCCGAAGAACACAGTAGACCTTAGAAACAGCAGAACTAATGTGATCCTCACAAGAAAGAGACGAGTTAATAATATATCCTAGATTTTTAACTTTGCCAACAAAGTTTAGCCCAACACCGTTTAAATAAATAGTTGGTATATTGGAAGCAGAATAATTTGCTTTGAAAAAAAGGCAAAACATATGATTTAAGTGGATCTAGTTTATTTTTAAGTGGATCTGAGCTTATTTGTATCAGCCCATTTCATTATTTCTTTTAAATCCTCATTCATTCTAACACATAAATTATCAACAAGGTCAATAGGACTATCTAAATACAGTTTCAGGTCATCAGCATATGCATGCATGGTAACATGACGACATATGATGAAAATCTCGTTTATAAACATTGAAAATAACAACGGACCAAGTACTGAGCCTTGAGGCACTCCACAGGATAAATAACAGAATGCGGACAGACTATTTCCCACCCTAACTCGTTGAGACCTTCCAACCAAGTAACTATTTAACAGACGGACTGCCATGCTAGAGAAACCAAAGTTAACCTCAAGTTTTTGACACAGTATTTAGTGGTAAACAGAATTAAATGCCTTGGAGAAATCTAAGAGACAGAGCAAGTTTATGCGCCCCAAATCATAGGACACTCTGATGTCATCTAATATCTTTACTATTGCTGTAGAGCAGCTATGTCCTGGTCGAAAACCAGACTGAAATGGGGACACAAGGTCAAATCTTTGGTCAAAAGCCATGAGAGACTCAAAAACTTTTGACAAGGATGACAATAGACTAACAGGACGATAATCAGACAGATCGCAAGCATTAGTTTTTTTCGCTATGGGAATGATCGTCGCTAATTTCCAAACATCAGGTGTAAGGCGACAAACCGAAAAAGAGTAATACTAAGATACAGTATTTTATTTGATTTTAATGTTTTTAATATTTATTTAAATTCAATTACGAATCGTTTTAATATATTTAATTAAAGAAACAAACAGAAATTTCATGTATGTAAATAGGCAGTTATTTTATACAAAGCAAAAATAATAAACTCAAACTCCGATTGTTACTGCATAGTTTTTTTGATGCTTTCGCGGTGGCTTTCTCTCTTCAACTAACTGTTGCAAGTTAAAGTAAAGTTGCAGAATAGTTAAAATAAGAAAACAAAAGATGATGCAATATTTGAAATACAGGGTAGCTCAACATCAGGGAAGCATGCACTTGTGAAACAATGATTGAATATGTGGGTGAGCGGGTTGATGATGAACGGTAAAATAATTTTAATAAACTTAATTGATATTCAATCTTCGCTCGTTGCGTTAGATTTTATTTTATTAACACACCGACATCACTTTCATTATTAGCAACAAACTCAAAATTACTTAGAGATTCAGAATTTAAAGGCCTTGGATTAAAGGCAAGCCCATTATTTGGAGACGTAGAGCTGGCGATAAAGTATTCGTTTAGGGTATTAGGATCAATTCGGCAAACGTCGGATTTCACACTACATACACCAGCTTGTTTTAAATTGCTTTTTAGATGGTTGTGATGAACTTAGTTTGGACATAAAAAAATGCGCTTTGCTGATCTAACTGTAGAGTTAGCTATGTTTCTCGCACTTTTGTGTTGTTCCCAATTTGAAGTTGTGGGATTTCTTTTCCAACGATTGTAAGTTGTATTACGTTTTTGAGGACTAATTTCACATTATTTGTGAACCAGGAACAGCTAATGTTAGTTACTCGGCGAGTGACCAAAGGCACATGCAAGTCAAAAAGTTGCAAAATTCTACTCATAAAATACCCTAGCTTCTCATTAACAGAACTCATTAACCAACACTCGGACCAGTTAATAGTAGACATGTCACTAAACAATGAGCCCTAGTCAATGGATAATCCCTAAAAGTAATTGTTTTTTCAATAACAACTGGTGAAATATTTACATTTAAAGAACAGAAAATGAAATCATGCTCAGAAACAAAGGACAATTGGTCAAAAAGCAACACAGAAGAAATATCCGAGACAACAAAGCTCGGATCTAATAAGCTCGGAGAAGCGTTTTTTGCATATCGAGTAGGTATGCATGTATTAACGGTGCGAAGACCAACTTCAGAAAGTCTATCGGTAAACCGAAAAACCACATTATCTTAACACAAAATGTTTATATTAAAATCACCACACATAATTTACTGATCTTAGCCAATTGCACAATCTGACAGAGTAGAAAACAATTGATCTGAACAACAATTACGATAGAGATTATACACACACGACACAAACAGCTTAGCACAATTAACACGAATTTCAATATTTATAAATTCTATCTCAGAACCACTGGACATTCCAAACAGATTCACATTTAACTTATCACTACAGTAAATTGCAACACCCCCGCCTTTCCTACAGGTACGATCATTTCGATAAAGCTTAAAATTATTTATATTTCGACATGAATCATTTATGTCTTTGTGAAACCAGGTTTCAGAGACACAAATGATATGAACAGCTGAATTTTCAAAGCAATGTCGAACAATATCAAGCTTAACATCGTTAAGGC
Source organism: Dichetophora obliterata (assembly GCA_963920525.1). Classification (NCBI taxonomy): domain Eukaryota; kingdom Metazoa; phylum Arthropoda; class Insecta; order Diptera; family Sciomyzidae; genus Dichetophora; species Dichetophora obliterata. The sequence goes on from OY986438.1 coordinate 109,518,419, forward strand.
TTCTCGCGTTAAAGTAAACAATGTTCAGACCAGAGTGTTGCTTACACAGAACGCCAATCAGGGTTTTTTGGATATCGCTAGAGCCTAAGACAGTAGAAACCACAATTACTAGAAAAAACGCAACCATAAGTATGATAAAGGGAAAAAAAATATAAAGATATAGAGAAGAAGAAATATAAATAAATTGTAGGAAGTAAAAGAATAGAACATAGAAGACAAATATGATAAAATGATATAAAAATAAAATAATTAATATAAGATCATCAGCATACATCTTCACGTACAGCGGCACCTTTATGGTACACACATGAATTAAAAAAAATGAGGAACTTGAAATCTAAATACTATAAAAAATATTAACTAAAACACATACCATATGTGACTTTGGATACTATACCTCAATTAAATACAGTTACCAACAGTTATGCAAACAATCCTATAATATCTATTTAATAAAAGTAAAACTAAATATCAAATCTGATACTAAATCCTTCTGGAACTTTGTTAACGTAAGATTGATTCCAATCCTTCTTTTATGAAATATAATTCTGTTGAGTTCGACAATTATAATAGTATTTGCGATATCTTCGCTTATTTTTTTAAGACAACTAATTTATCATGGTCCTATGATTATTAAAGTTATCCCTTTAATATTCAATCTGGGGATGTTTATCTCCCAAAAATTGATACAAGCACAGTGTTATCATATTAAAAAATATTAAAACATCATATAAAAGTGGTCCTCATAACATATTTATTGGAGCGAGCGAGCGAAGCTCCCATGGAACAGCTTGTTTGAAAAATGTTGGACAGAGCATTACTTCTAAATGGATTGACCGATTTTAAAATTGTTTTTTCTTAACTGTTCTACTCTTCTAATATTATTTCCTAACGAAGCCAAAATTTTTAAATTCTATTTAGTTTATTAGTTAGTTGAAAAAATATTTCCACATACAAGTTTTTGTTGTTGTTCGCTGAATTCACTTTGCTTTGGCTTACTGCTTTTTATTGCTTTTGTTGTGCAAACAAAATAAATTTTTGTATCTGTCAAAAAACCGATCATAATGGAATGACAAATTTGGACTCGATTGGGGCACTCTAAATGGATCAAAGAGGGATTTTTAAAATTTGACCCTACGGGACAAAAGTCAAAAGTTGCACATTAAAAAAATTTGTGAAAATGAACCCCATACAAACCGCTCTGCTGTAAGACGTAATTTTACGTCAAAAATTGATTTTGTGTTGCTTAAATACTTGAACAAGAAGGTTCCATCATAGTTTTATTTAATTTTTTTAAATAATATACAAAAAAAAAACTTTAAAAATGGCGGATAAACTCGGTTGTCACTGTGCGCACTCAAAGTGCGAATATGCATAGCAAAACGATGCGTTTTTCTAAAATCAATTGTAGACGATTAGCAATAGAGAATAGTCAGTTGACGTTTCTACCGAATTAATTATGTTCCCTACGAATTTCTGTTATTTCACAACGACGAAAAAGGAGGATGTCGATGATTCCAATTTCCTTTTTCAAAATGCAATTACTGGACAATTACATGTGTCCAGGTAGAGCCCCGAGGATAACTGCCTATGCAGACGACATAAGCATTATTATGGTAGGGAAATGTCTATCAATAGTAAGTTCCATAATGGAGAGCACACTCAAAGATGTACTTAGATGGTCAAATTCAGTCGGTCTTAGTATTAACGCAGAGAAAACGGATATGGTTCTGTTCACGAAAAGGTACAAGATACCACAGTGGATACCACCGAAATTGAAAGATATACGTCTCATACCGAAAACTCACACAAAATATCTAGGAGTCGTCATGGACAGCAAGCTGTCATGAAAAACCAACGTGGAAAAAAGGGTGAAGAAATCCACCATTGCACTATACATATCCAAAAAGATGCTAGGCAGTACTTGGGGTCTCTCAACCTTTCTGATGCACTGGATCTATGTAACGGTAGTGTGTCCTATTCTACTCTATGGGATTATTGTGTGGTGGCCGGCTGTGAACAAATCAACATTCCTCAGGCACTTGGAGAAAACTCAGCGGCAGGCAGCGCTTTGCATCCCGGGGGCACTGAAGTCAACTCCAACTAAAGCGCTTGAAACCATTCTAAGTATGGACCCCCTGGACATACAATCGGAAAGGATCTACCTAGTAGCACGGACTAAATGGTGCCACGCACGATAGTCAATTCCAAAACACGAATTCTTCTGGGACCAAAGGACTGGTGTAAAGGTATAGAACAAGCACAGCAGGCGGTCAACATATTTATCGACGGCTCCAAAATGCCTACGGGGGTAGGTGCGGCGGTGTATTGCGCAGAGCCTAATATAAGGCAGTAGGGTGTTCTCTATTTGTATGGGATTTTTATTAAATTCGAAAAAGGTAGGTCTAACCCCCCAAAAAGTTGTCAAATGATCTCAGAAGTAAGCTGGAAAAATTTAACGCCCCTACGACCCCGCCTTCCCATGCCGCCGTTCGATTGAAAAAAAAATGTTTATCACTCATACGCCTTGCTTTCTCATTTTGAAAATTATTTTGTTTAATAGTGCATAAACTGTGAAAATAAGTTCAAAGTTATTATACAATATGGAAAATGTATTATTTTTAACATCTATCATATTGTCATACGCAATATTATATAAGTTTCATTTATATTATTCATATGCGAACATCACAATAACATTTTATAAAGCAATGTATAGCCATACAAGAGGCGACGGCGCGCCGCTTGATATTCATCGGACGCCTTGGGGCTCTGACACATTTGACAATTACTGTGTGCTTGACAACTACTAAAAACAACATTTTACAAATGGCCGTCTTGCAGCCACTTTTATACTTAAACTATGATAGTTGCATTAAAATTTAATTTATCGGTCATAGTGACAATCAAGTGTGTGAAAATGTCGTTGCGAAATGAAAATATTATTTATTTAGTTGGTCCAATTAATTTTAGTATTACTGGTTCAAAATTGCCATCCAATAAACAAGTGTTACAGGTATTATTTTACAATACTAGAAACGTTACATTAAACCTTAAAGAAAGTGCAAGTTTGGTGATTCGTGAAGTGATGATATTCTGGGAAAAGGCGCGCAATTACAGCATTGTGTTACGAAACTTGCATTATTGTTCTTTAAGCAGAAAGTGAAAGCGATTTCAAAATACGGCCACCAGGAGCAATGCACCATCCGAGATGGATGTCGAAAGCAATTTACTGCTTGAAAATATTTCTTCTCCGTGAGGACTACCCATTGCCCAAAGAAGAATTGAATGTTTTAGGAGATGTCTGCTGCTTCATTGTTCGTTTTTATATTAAGGCTTGGTACAAATGCTCAAACGCAGCAACAGCATGCCAAACAGAATCGACCTCAAATGGTGAAATATCAAGATATTGACCAAATGACAGCAAGACCTGCATTGAAGGAACTTATGAATCATTCTTGGTATTTACATCACGAAATATCTGCTCTCGCGTTTTTTGACGAAACTTTGGAAGTCGACACTAAAAGGAAAATGGTACAAGCTTTGACAATGGTTAGTGTAGAAAAAGTGGACAAAAGGCTTCCTTTACATATTGAGGATATCAGGAACTGGGAAGGTAGTAATGCGATTAAATAACTTTTAAATTTTAAACTAATAATTAAAAACGTGCTAACAGATAAGACGGTTGACGAATTTATAAATGAGAAAAGTGCGGAAATGTTGCGGATTTTAAATCGACGACAGTTTTCTCAGTTATGACCCGGAAAATTGGAGTAGCCATGAAGCTTATATTGATGGGGAAAAAAATTGTAAAGTCGTTGCGTGTTGCCAATGATACTGCTGAGAGAGCAGTTAAGCTAATGGAAGACTATCATGGCCTTCTCACCAAAGACGAGAATCATAAAAAAATACATTCTGTAGTGCGTTCAGGAGCACAGAAAAATTTACACAATTTGTTCGAAAACTGTTTTGAGTAAAAATTATTAATAAATACATATTCTATAATAACTTTGAACTGATTTTCACTGTTTATGCACTATAAAACAAAATAATTTTCAAAATGAGAAAGCAAGGCGTATGAGTGATAAACATTTTTTTCAATCGAACGGTGGCATGGGAAGGCGGGGTCGTAGGGGCGTTAAATTTTTCCTGCTTGCTTTTGAGATCATTTGACAACTTTTTGGGGGGTTAGACCTACCTTTTTCATAAAAATTAAAATAGAGAACACCCTAATAAGGCAGCCATATAAACTGCCGAACCACTGCAGTATCTTCCAGGCGGAAGTATTTGCCATAAGGAAGGCTGCTGAGATAGCCCTCAGCATGGACACACAACACTCTAACATCAACATTTTCGTTGACAGTCAAGCGGCGATCAAATCCATGCGCTCCGCTGGCATCAAGTCCAAAAGTGTCTTGGCTGGCAGAGATGCACTAGATGCACTATGCGCTTCTAAAAGAGTGCGCATCTACTGGGTCCCTAGCCACCAGGGCATTGAGGGAAACGAGATGGCAGATGGTTTAGCAAAGGAAGGCGCCGGGCTGGAATCAGAACTCGCAGGACATGTACTTACTCCGCTACAAGAGTTGTACAGGAACCTCGAAAGAAGAGCCACAATAGCAGTGAATCGTAGATGGAGAGATACGACATCGTGCAAAATCTCGAAAATCATGTGCAATGCACAATGCGTAAAACGAACTCTGTTCATCTTGGCACGCCCGCGCAAAGATTGCAGGACACTAGTGGGCATGCTCACTGGTCACTACGTGAAGGCAGCCCATGCGAGGAAGCTTGGCATCACCACGGATGACAACTGCAGGAAGTGCAAGGAACCGGACACAGTGGAGACCCTGGAGCACCTACTATGCACATGCCCCGCCCTACTTAGATCGAGACTAAAATACCTAGGCTCATCGACATTCCCGTCGCTTAAAGATGTAGCCAGGGTGTCTCTAGAATCCCTCCTAAGGTTTGTGAACTCAACGCAAATCTTTAAAGACTTTTAAAACAAACACAAAGGTTTTTTTTGTTCGCTACCGGTACCACTAAGGACCTGAATTGGTCTATGTGAGCCTTCACGAAGGCATCCGGTTTAACCTAACCTAACCTACATGTGTCCAAATTGGTAAAAGCTTCTAATTTTTCAATAGAGTTACTGCATTCATCGGATTTGCCAGGATTTTCACCACATAATTTACGATTGAATGTTGGATCGGTTATCATCATGCTCTGGAAACTCAATCAACCGAAAGTGTTCAATGAAACAAGATTGATCGTGAAGCAACTCAAGAATAATGTCATTCAACAAACTATACTTAAAGGACGAGAAGATGCCTATTCTGAAAATTCTACTGATTCCAACCAAATTGCCTTTCGAGTGCAAACGCATTCAATTTCCTGGTTCGCCTTGCATTTTCCATAATTCATAAATTACAAGGCCTATCTTTGGAAATGTGTGACCCGAATTGACCTAACATGACTTGTTTATATATTCAAACATCATACATCTTATACTAACAATGGCCAATTGTAATAAAAAAAAATTATATTTTACTTTTCTAACTCCTGATTTTTGTCCAATCGTAATTAAAACACGCTATGTATTTATGGCCTAAACGAATAGTAAAATGTTAATCATTTTGCATCAAACTTTAATATCCCTAACGTTACTTCTATTCGTGTTTTAATATTGTATTGTTTTCATATATCAAAATATCGAAGATCTAATACTTACAAGTTCTCTCAAACTCTTTATATTCCGTGTAAATATCCTTGAATTCAATAGAATTCAACAAGTGTTTCAATTTTAGTGAAACTTGATGTGTAGTTGCTTTGGGTCAAAGTTGTTGCCACTGTATAGTATATAAATGTTATCAAGCTTACTTTTATCGCCAATAAATCAATATAAATACTTTATGTATATCTGACGGTTTTGATCGTCACGCATTGAAGTTTCAAATGTTGTCGTCAGGCAATTTGTTTACACACTTTTCACAAAACGATGACAAACAAATTCAGTTAATTGGGGCGGGATAAATTCCATCGGGTTCGCTAGTAATATAATAATAATTATATAATATAATCGGGGTAAATTTAATTTTATGTTCAGGATGCACATAAATCAGATAAATAACCTTAAACTTCTTGAAATGGTGAATGAACAAAAAAAAAAATAACTGGATAAACTAAAAAATATAACTGGATCAAAAGTTGAAGGTTAAAATGATAGAATATGAAAAATTTGAATAAACATTTATTTTATTTTATGTCTTTCTATAAAAATTATAAAATCTCGCAAATATAATGAAAAATTGTTGTTTCTAACTTCATTTTTATTACAGTTGTAATATTTTGTTGATTTTTTATCGCGTTTAATATATAAAATTCTGTTGCAACTCTAATAAAACCCTTAATTTATAGATTTATCACAAATGTGAGAAACTCAAACAAACACAACACGATATAAAGGCTCAGAGGGCGATATAAAAACTGAGGATAATAAAAAAATACATGAAAAATGAAAAAAAGGCACAGAATTTATGCAATAATTCATCTGCAATGATGACCAGCCGTTCTCTATACAAAAACAAGAAGAACAACACCAAAAAGATATATCTATTGGGCGCCAAAATAGAGGGTGGGGAAGGGGTCTATTGGATATCCTGCAGCGTCCGATGCAAGGAAAATGTAACAATAACATCAACAAACAAACACACTCTCACACACTCATCCTCAGTATATTCGTTGGCCGTAATGTAGCAGCAGCAGCAGTGGGCAAGGAAATCAAAATAAGCGATTGTTTTGGATGACGATAGCAGTAAAAAAACACATAAAAAACTCATACATAAATACATAGATGGTATATATAAACTAAAACGAAAAAAACAACAATATACTGAACAAACAACTCTGAAAGGACGAACTCAACGCTCAACAACAGGCAGCAGCAGCAGCCTGCAAACGAAACATCCGGCTGACTATGAAACAGGACATCAAGAATATCGCTGTAGTAAATACTTCATTGGAATTTATAAAAGTTTCATAGACTGTGGCCAACATAAGGCCAGAATTGAGTGTAGTGTCCAAGTGAGTATGTGTATTTGAGTGTACGATGTATATGTATATCTGCGTGCGAAGATAAGCCATGTTGCCGAAAATATAACAAAAACTTAGAGCAAAAAATTGACAAATTTGATGGGTGGAAATGAATATGACTCGATTTTTGGTTCGAGTCACAAATGACCAGTTCAAGAAAGCAACAACAAACACGAAAATATGCACTCTATAAAAATACAAATAAAAGGAAATAAATGGAAAAATCCACAACACACACACACATACAGTCACACAATTTGCAACACAGACTCACTAAACTGACGTTTCATCAATCACGAAGCATAATTTGGACATTAATCAAAAAATATTGCTCCTTGTTGTCGATTTGCGCCAAGGAGACAAGCAATACCACATAGCTACAACAAGTATAATATAAACAAAAAAAAACAAAAGGCAAAAATGCAAAAAACAATAAATACTGCTATTTGTGGTTTGAATTTATTGCGGGCTAAACAACTCTGTGAGCATAGTGATAAAACTTTGTAGATTAAATTTGTAATTTTTCAGCTCAAAACTGTAGTTTAAACGCATTTATTATAAAACTTTTAGTAAAAATGTTAAATTAAACGCAAATCGCCATAGCAAACGTTGGAAAATTTTTCATAGCTTACAATGAATTACAAGAAGAAAAAATCTTCTAAAGTGTATCATTAAAAATTTTTAATTGTCATAAAAAGTTTCACACAAAATAAAAATAAAAATCCGCTAACATTAAAACTCCCACAAAAGGACACAGCAACGGTGATGTCAGCTATGCCAAGTTGCTGTTTTTTCTTCTCATTGGACATAAAAGGACTACTATGAAATTTAAGAATGCTGCCACTCGTCAGGCAGCCAAGTGCTCATGCTAGACTTTTTATGGTTTTTTAATACCATCAAAGAGATGATATAAAAACTTTTCAACGCACCAAAAACAAAAACATGCGATTACATATATTTTTTTATGTTTTTTGTTTTATTTTTCTCCTGTCGAAGTCCTGTTTGTAAATGAAAACTTAAAAATTGTTTACCGCGATATATCATTACAAAAAGAAAGTAAATCTTTTTGCTTAAATAGGAGTAAATAATTTAACTAAGACCAAAGTTTTACAGAGAGAGAGAGAGAGGCAGAGAGAGAGAGAGAAAGAGAAAGAGAGAGAATAAAAACTTGAGAAATATTGGGGTTCGCAGGTTCTACGGTCGAATTAATGTTTTAAGATTTCTCAAGTATGCCAACTATGGTACTTAAGGTTGGTATGACAACTATGAAAACTTATAGAAATATGTAAATGATATACAACAGCTTTGAAGGACAGACATTATAATTCGTGATGCCATAACGTAAATTGTGGTCAGGAGCAACGTAAATGGGACTTAATCATTTGTAATTATGTAAAGCACTTGCTTTTTTGTACAGTAAAATAATAAGTAACTACTCGTAGCAGTAAATAAATTTTGTTTGTGAATTTTTTATTTAATTGTTTTTAAAAGATGCTAGTGAGATTCAAGTCATTGCGTATCTCTAGAGTTTTTACAAAAGGCCAATTTTTTATATGAACTTTAGCAAATTGTTTAGGAAAATCTTTGCGCACTAATTTTAATCCGTAATTCATATACGAATTCGGTATTATAAATAGAATAAGAAAATAAATAAATAAATCGCTAGTATTTAGGTTTTTTATTTTATGGCTACTTTTTAATTTTAGTTGTTTGATTTTTTAAGGCGTTATTTAGTAACCGAAAAATTTATTGTCTCTTTATTTAATAAATTTTTTAAATAATTGTTTATTTATTTTAAATAAACTAAAAATTTAAATTTGTTAAAATTTATCTTTTTTTAATAATTTCTTAAAGAAACTTATTTTTATTGATTTAAGAAGGACTTAAAGAAATTTTTTAAATAAATTAGAAATTTAAATTTGTTAAAATTTATCGGTTTTTTAATAATTTTTTAAAGAAACAAAAAATTTGCGGTTATTAAATAACGCCATATTAAATCGGTAGTATTTCATAATTTTAAATTAAAAAATATTACTTCATATAAAATTGACAACAATTATTGAAATAAAAGTGACATATGGGCATTTCCACAGAAAAGTCAACCGTGACTAAAAAAATTCAAACTAATTAAAACATATTATTTGATGAAATTATCTAAGAGAAACATTTTCATTTTCTTAATTAAAGCAAATTTATGCATAAATAAATTCATTTATCATGATGATCAAATCATCTGCATTGATTCACAAATGTAATTTTTCTTTTTCGTAAATGTTTAGTAAATGTTTCGTAATGAAAAAATGGTTAATGGTTAATGGTTAAATAATGAAAAAATGGTTGAGGCATGGAAAGGACAATTAAATTTAGTTTTTAATTAATTAATTACATAATTACTTATGGAACTAATTGCTTAGTTAACCAATTAAACTACAATGGAAATTTAAGTAACGTAACGCTAGATCAAAAAGCCTTATAAAACAAACCAGAGAAGATTTGTAAATTTGATCACTTGTCAAATAAATGTATGTTACTTAAAACCCTTCTATAAAAAATTGTAGACTTTTAGCCAATTTAAAAAGTTTTGTAGATTTTGTAATGCAAGTCAAAAATCACTTCCGTTTTTTGCAACGTACCGCCAGTACATATTTTTGCTTATAACTTTAAATCCTTAGAGTCGATTTTTGCTATTGTATTTACTTAATGTTATTCTACTTTATTTCTACGCAAATATAAAAAAGTCTTGTTAAAAATTAGAGATTTCCATTTTTTTTAATATTTCTTCGTACGAATCGTCCGTAACGCCAGTTTTGAAATGCCCATATGTAAAGGGTGATCCAATAAGAGCTTCCTACTTTGTTTTCTACATAAGATACATAAAAATCAATGTACTGATGCAAATATTTATTTGGAATGATAGTTCGGTTCCGACAACTCAACGTGTAAAATGTATTTGCGTTCTATGCCCACGACTAGCTTCTGTGGGTCCAAATTTAAAATTTCGACAAAATTCGAGATCGGCGACGAATCGATTGCACACTCTCTGCTACTGCAGTAATATTCTTAAAATTATGGGCTCTATGCACTCTGGTTGAATGTCCAATAGTGTAAAACTGGTTAGAAAATTAGTGATGGTTTGATGGTTTGGACGCTCATAACGACCAAAATACTATTGAAGAACTTCTCTAACTAATATTCTCTAACTGATGACTGATTTTGGTAGTAAGTTTCCACAACTAATAAACGTTGTTGAGGAGTAAGTCTATTCATGATTGTGTGGTATTAAATACTGAATACAAACGTCATATGCAAAAGCCATTTGACACATAACAGCTGTCATAACAACTCATTTGAAAAAGAAACCTCGTATTGGATCACCCTTATGTCTTATGAAGAAGACATCTTTAAGATACGTAATACATTTTATTTCACATTTTCTCGATGCGCTCATGTCGAAGTGATTTGATTCCACTATCATCATACAAGATTAATTCTTTTCCATTCAACATTTAACCCTTTAATTCGTCGCATAGGGTCGCGGCTCTATATTAGCCGCAGACAAAAATAGAAGGAGTTGCCCCAAGATCATGAAATCTCAAAAAAATCAGTTCTATGATAAGATAATTTTTTGAACTAATTGAAATACGATAAATGAACTGTCCACCTCCTATATAACCGAAATCAGAATTCTATTACATTTCCCAAAAAACTATTACAGAATAAAAATAGAAATAAATAAAAAAAAATAGTCTGCGTAAAGATAAACCAAATCGGTTGACTAACACGCCCACCTCACACATAATCAAAATCAGTAATCTGATATACATATAAGCCCAAAAATTGAACCCAGAATAATAAAATTTTGTACACATAGTTTTTGGTGTATCAGTGAAATTATTTATTTAAGTACGCTCAACTCTTTTTAAACGGTAAATACGTTCCTAAGTAAAACGTGTAAAAAAATTTGTTTAAAAACAGTACAAGCTACATATGATATATTTAAGTAAGTGTTCCAAAATTTTTAAAAATTGTGTCAGTTGGAAAACCAGTAAATTTAATCGCGCAAAAAAGTAATGATTTCAATACATTCAATAATTATATTAAACAAAAACAATTCATTTTATTGAAAAAACTAAAAGAAAAAAGAAGTAAGAGTACAACGTAAAAAAGACTATAGAAATCGGGTGTTCCCCGAAACTTGTAAGCGTAAATAAATGGTCGAAAAAATTTGAGAGTCTGTACCACACATATGTGGGCATAAACCCTGGGTTGTCAACTCTTGAGGCTCCCCACCCAGAGCTTTTTTAAAAGAATTTTTTTAGTTTTTGTTAAGAACAATGTTATAAATAATTCATGTATTAATTTTAATTAAAAACTGCGTGCGAAAAAATTATCCACTACATGTTTCTCGGTAACTTTTTCAAAAATAATTCAAATTCAAAAATTTTAACGCTTGGAAATTAATGACAAAAATATCAATGGAAATAGTTGAATCTAAATGCAACTCTGCAACTCAAACGCATCTTTAGCAGTATTTACATAAGATAATTTGTCATTTTCTTTTAACTACCATTCGTTAAAATCATATTGAAGTTCATACCATTTTTTTGTTAAACTTACTTCTAATAAAGCATTGAATTAAACATCACGTGTTTTTAACTGGTCTGCGCATAGATTCTGCCAACAGAAATTTTTTTTCATTAAGTGCATTAATTATTTTAAAAATGGCAAGCAAAGTTGTAGTTATATAACAATCTTTGAATGTTATATAACGCAACTTTAGGATGCGTTACTGAGGTTAAGTGGCCAATTCCGGATGGGGTGCACATCAAGCTATGCACTAGCTAGCTCGTCAGTATGTCGGGGATCTTTCCTAGTCTGCAACTCAGAAGACATTACGCCAATAAATGTATGTGCACTTAAAAAAAAAATAAATAAAGACGAATAAAACAAGAATTTAAAGTTTATATTCAGAAAGATAATTCATTATTTATTTATTCTTCTTTTTTTCTATTTTGCTACTCGAAGTAAATTTTAATTTTAAGTAACAATAAATAAGTTTTTCACATTAAATTAAACCCTACACTTTATATTTCAATAGTATACGAGTTCAAATTATATCTTATAATAAAGGAAATATTTATTCATATATTGCGTTAGGAGAACAAATCTGAATTGAAACTTCAATATAAAAAAAATGTTTAGCCAAATCGATTGTTTATTTTGACAAAGCTTAAACAAACACAAACAAAAAGAAAAGATTTCAAATGAAGGTAAACATTATAAAGGTAAGCTAGCTAGTCGGAAGGTAGGCAAACACGTCTCTAAAGCAATCTTTCTTTTCTTATTGCCTCAAGTATAGAAAAAAGGCACTAATACCTTAGGAGATGAACACGGCTGCTGCAAAGCGATGTGTTGGAAAGAAAATTCGACAAATGTAAAAGTAACAAAGAACAAACGAAAAAGCTTTGCGTGGAATCAACTTCTCACTGTAGTTAATGTTGTAACATTTTAGTTGTCATTAATTCAGTTTAAAGTGAACACGTGTTTCATTAACCGGAAAAAAGTTAAATTTTGTGCTAGTTAAAAGAATAAAAAAAGGAAAATTATTTACCTTACACCAAATATTTAATTTTTTTCAGACTAGCGTATCTAAATTACTTTGCAGCATAGTGTAAGGCGAAATAGAAACAAAAGTGGAAAACGAAAACAAAATAGGAAAAATGTATGTATATCCACATCGACATCCATATCCTTCCATTTCCACATGGATAGAAATTATTTACTTTTATTAACAAGAAAAAAGCTCAACGGATTCTACTAGCAACAAGTAGAATTTCACTTAACTTTAGTAGGAATCAGAAATATGGGTTTCTTGCAATAAGTAAATAATTAACTCAGTTATCAAAAAAAATTTCCAGTATATATATACATATATATATTAAGGTGGATAAAAAAAACTCTTTTTTCGATACTCATATTCTGGGAGCTGGATTCAAGCAGGTTGTAAGTCCAAATGGATATCCAAATCGGTGGAACCTTCTTCCAGCGGTTTCGATTTAAAAAAAAATTACTTTTTCGATAAAAATAACCGGTTTTTTTCGCCGTAACTTTTTATCAATCTAAAAAACCTACCTAAAATTTGGGTGCAAATTAAAGGTACACTAGTACATCAATATATTATATCAATAGATTACAGCAAGACTTTTTAATAAGACTTAATTTTCCCAAATTTACTGAAAAATGGCCAATTTATAGCGATTTTTGTGAAAAATACCCAACATTTTTTCCGAATTCTGAACACTGTTGCACTAAAAAATTTCTCGAATCTAACAATCTTCCTATTTACAACTTTGGGGTCCTAGTTACCTTTCATTTGCACCAAATTTTAAGGTAATTATTTCAGGTAATCAGATTATTTTTCGATGAATAAATTTGTTCCAATGTTTATTTGGCTGAATAAATTGATCGGGTTTTTCAGTAGTCAGATTGCCGCCAGATAGCTACTTTTCAAATATTCTGAAAATGTGGCACCACTTGAACAGCTGACCTAATTGAAATAAATAGTTTGTTATTTTGAAATAAATAATTTGTGAAAAACGTTACAAAATGAAAAAAAAAAACAGCAAAGGTCTATAAATTTTACACCGCCGGAAGTGCGCTTATTAATTGAGCTTGTCTCAAAAGAAAAAAATGTAATTGTAAAAAAAAAAGGTTCAGTCACGAATAAAGAAAATGAAGCAGCTTGGCAGAAAATTGAAAAACAGTTTAATGCATCCTCCGGCATTAATACACGCTCTGCATCAACTCTTAAGCTGAAATATGAGGGCCTTAAAAAGATTTTAAAGAAAAAAGTGGCTGTAAATAGGCGGGAAATGTATAAAACCGGAGGTGGAGCCAACACTCAGGTCGCATACACGGATGTTGAAGGTCAGCTCCTATCGTTTTGTTCCAATATAGTTGGGTTAGAAAGTCGATATGATTGTGATAGAACTGAAGGTAATTTATCCAAACTTCATCATTTTGATATTATTGATAGCTCTTTGCATTTGGATTTTCAGCATCTATTTCTAATTCGAAGAAAGGTGAACAAGACGAAATATACGAATCCGAGTACCTGGATGAGCTCGACTGTGATCATCTGGAGAATGCAAAGCTCGGTTCATCAACACATCTAAATAGTGAGCCAGTAAATAAAGGTTGATGCTTTAAATTCGTTGAGTTATTCACAGTTATTCACTGTAAATTATTATTCCAGGCAGTTACATTCAGGTCGAGGAAGATGAATTTACTATAATCTCTAAAAAGTCATGCACTGCATTATTTATAGCAACTTAAGCATATTTCTCAATATTAATAAGTTACCATAATTACTCTACACTCCAATTTACTTCTGTGTTCTAGTCAGTGATATTGGGATTAGCAGCACTCTCGACAGTGAAAAGGCAAACACATCTAGAGTTGACGAATACAATGGTGATAACAGCAGCAAATGGGACTTTTGGTGTCCGAAATCTTTAAAAACACCTCGCAGCGCTGTTTTGAGGACGTCAAGTAATAGAAAAAAGCAACCAAAGTCAAAATTTTACCTTTTAACGGAGGCAAGATTAGAATTAGTCGAAATCCAAAAGGAAATGGCCATAAAGAAAATGGAATATAAGAAAATGGAATTTGAACAAAAAAAGCAGAACATGAAATGCGAATGGCTAACCTTGCGAATGAAGAACGTAGAAATCAAGAACTACATGAAATGAAAATTCAAGAATTTTACCAAAAATAATCATTTTTATATGAAGAGCCTGCGCCAAACGATAACATTTTGCATGGTACAAATTCAGGTGGAAAACATTTTATCTGGTGGGTGTAATTTTTCCATTTTTTTGTGCCAAATGTAAGTAAATTGTTTACATATAAAATTTCTGACAACCATAAGTTTGGCATGCAAACACAAATGAAATTTGAACGAAGTTTGTACGATGTCTGCCGATATGATCAGCGTACAAAATGAACATATTTTGTACGCCCTACAAAATGTTCATCCACTCGCACTCTCAGAGAATTTTGACAGTTTCACATTGGAAGCAACAACAAAATTATATGTACGCCGAGCAAACAGACATCGTGTAATATAGGGATTTACGTTTGCAACACTCGACAGTTAGTGTCAGAATTTTTTAACTGAATTTAGACTGTTATATTCACCTCGTATCCATCAAAAA
Organism: Dichetophora obliterata; assembly: GCA_963920525.1. NCBI lineage: Eukaryota > Metazoa > Arthropoda > Insecta > Diptera > Sciomyzidae > Dichetophora > Dichetophora obliterata. The sequence continues at coordinate 109,533,730 of OY986438.1, forward strand.
TTTACTCCAAAGCGTAAAATGTTATCATTTGGAACAGGCTCTAATTCTCAAAAATATATGATAAAAAAATGTTAGTTTTTATTAATTTATTAAAGATTGAAAATATTCCAACAATATATTTCTGTTTTCCTTGAGTTAGCAATAGCAGATTCCGTATTGGGCAGTTGGTTTTCAGATGGAATATTTACTTCAGGGTCGATTGGTGGTTCAGTTTCATTCATTTCAGTAGCTAGATTATGTATTATAGCTGTTGCAATTATTATATCTTGCACTAAAGGGAGCTTGCATCTCATACCAATACTGAGCAGGAAATCTACGTTTCCAGACACCAAAGCATCGTTTTATCACGTTTCTTGTCCTAATATGAGACTCATTATAAAGATACTAAGCTGGGGATTGTGGATCCATGTATGGTGTCAAAAGATAATTACTACAAAAGTACCCACTATCTCCGAGGATCAATCCATTACCAAAGATGCCATTACTTAAATGATATTTTGCTGCTGAATTTAAAAATATCATGCTATCATGAGTAGATCCTGGCCATCTCGCCAAAATGTCTTGAATTTGCAATTTTGCATTACATATAGCTTGCACATTTAAAGAGAAGTATCCTTTTCTATTTCTGAAGTTTTCAGCGGTATTTCCACCTGTTGAATATTTGGAATAAAATGTTGAATTCAAATTTAATTCAGATTAATTTCACAATTTATCTTTAACAGACCTGGCGACATAATCCGAATGTGAGTACCATCTAATGCACCAATTACTCTAGGAAATCGAGCAATGGCATAAAATTCTTCTTGAGTTTTCCCTTCTTCATCGTTTTTAGGTAGACGAATAAATTGTGGCCTAGTTGAAGCGATGGCTTCAGTTACATTTTTTATTATATTACATATTGTTGACTTATGCTAGTTGGCAAAGTCACCTATGGTAATGTAAAATGCACCAGTGGCATAAAAACGCAAACAGATTAAAAGTTGAAGCATGGGTGGTACGGCTTGGTTTCTGAAACGAATGGATATATGAGACTTCATTAGCAAAGGCGAGCTACTACAGGCCGATACCCGGGAGTTGTCAGATGGATATAAATGTACTAACCTATCTGTATTGTGTTTAATTTTATGTTGGATTTTTGAAAACAAATGCTCTGTCGTGGATTTTGCAAATCGGAATCTTCGTACAAATTCTGTATCATCCCAATTGTCAAAATGGTTGGGTCTCTCTTTTACCACCCGTTGTTTCCTTGGCGCTTGAATTTCGTTCATTTCTTCTATGACATAATCATCAAAAATATCCTGCAAGTCCATTTATTTGAATTTCAATTTAATGATATTTTAAAATTTGTTTGTTTAAGCTTTTTATCTGATCGTTGTCTGGCAATTGAATCGACAGAAAAATTTATTCCCCAAATAAAGTATTTATTTTTCGAATAACTTTTAACTGATGATTGAAAAACCAAATTCGTACGCTATCTGACAAATAAACCTATTCACTCCTTATCTGGTGCTTATCTGTGAAATAAAAAACCGGCCCTTAATGTTGTTATGTATATTATTTCAACAACATCAAACACTTCGAATGGCTCAGATGGCTAAGGCTTTAGTACTCCTAGTTTTTCAGAATCTTGAGCAGTGGATTCAAATCCCATCAGAGACATAATTTTTTTTTCTTTAATGCTTTTAGTTTTGTTTTGTTTTTTTTTTAGTTTGTTTTGTTTTTTTAGTGATTTCGTTCTATTTTTTTGCATTAATTTCTTATAATAGCAAAGTGAACGCATTAATTTTCTTACTCTGTGCTCGTACATTTATTCCTAATGAAGCAAATTAAGCGATCAAAAGTTAACAATTGCGATGGTCGAACGGATAAGCCCATCCACTTACACTCACGCAGCCGAGGTTCAAGTCTCCGGATAATGGTAATATTCGTTTCAATTTAATTTAATGATAATAATACACGTAGAAATCTATTAGCTAAATTTGTAAATGTAATTAATCAAGACTTGCACTTATTTCTCAGCCGCTTCAGAATTACGCTATTTCAGCTGGAAAATTGATCCTGAATACCAAGCATATTGCGGCTTGATTTAAGTAATTTTTAATGAAATATTAATTTTGATATTGCAGGAAATATAAGCTTGAATTTAAGAAAATTTAACTGGAGTATTTATTTTAATATCACAGAAAATATTGTCTTGATTTGAGGCTATATTTTCTGGAGTTTGAATTTTGATAGCTCAGCAAATATCCATTTGATTTAAGTAGATTTTGACTGGAATATTTATTTTGATACTTCAGAAAAAAATGTACTTGATTTAAGCTTATATTCGCTGGGCGTTATCTGTGGCCGCGATTTTCTTAATCCCTATTGAATATGAGTATATTTTTCTATCCGTGCATATATGCCAAAAGAATTTACTCGGTGATCTACCTCAAAGCAAGAGATCGCGAAGAACAAAAGTAGAAATGAAACGCAGAGGTCGTTGACCTTACTCTTCGTCCCAATTCTGCTCTGTGCAGAATCTTACATTATCTTTCTTCTTCTGTTTACTTTTCAAACATATGTTTTTTTTTTTTTTGAAGTGAAAACTTCTTTAGGCGCGTTGAACGATTTTGGTAGAGGGTAAATCATTGGTTTGCATCATCGTATTTTTCCAAGGAAATCGTCCACAATCGGCCGCAAGCTCACAAAGAAATCACTTGGAAACTCCTGAAACTAATGCATATAGTCTGTTTGTTAGTGTAAAAATACTTAAGTTAGGTTGCAATAAGATGTTTGCAACCAAAACTTATTATTAGTTCGGTTTATATTGGTATATATATGCCTTTAAAGTTTGGCAATTTCTTCAGTTGTTGTATTTGTCAATATTTTTGAAAAATTTGCTTTTACTCAAACAGCTGCTATTCATGGTGAGATTTAAAAATGGATCGATCTTCTTCTCTTTCTGCTTTTTCTGCTGGAACATCGTTTTCAAACAAGAAAAATGATGTATGGATTGAGTGTTTTAACATTTTAATCTTTAAGTTGTGATAAAGGAATATGTTGAACATTCAAATAATTACATGCATGCTCTTATTTTATTACATATCGTCAAACAAAGTTTGACAATTTTCATACTTGGTGTATTTGTCAGTGGCTTTTCATTTTCACCACTGCGGCATTTTGTATTCAGAGTTGTCAACTATGGCTGTGTGTCAATCGGAAAATTTTCAGTCGTGGTAGGATAGAAAATATCAAGTTGAATAAAATTTGTGTGTGTTGTAATAAATTTGTCTTTTTTGCTGTGTCAAATGGACGATGAAATTTTGACAATTACAAATTTTTACGTTTCACATTTCGGTCGTGTTTTAGCGCAAATATTTTATTTTATTTGCATTTTATCAATTTGCGACATATTTAATTCGAGAGCTTGTACTTGCAACATATTTCGTAAACTTGTTATATTGTAAACTTAAAAAACTTAAAAAATAACAAATTAATGAAAAAAATTAACGAAAGTGCTTGAGTTTGTGTCTGCCTGTGTGTGGGCCAACGGTCTCCAACATCAGCAAGTGCAGCAAAGTTAAATTGGCTTTCTTTGCTGGCGAGCGTACTCCAAGTGCCACCACCAGCAAGTGCAGTGCAAATCTTGTTGCTAAACAACATCCTCTAACAGATCGATTCTGTCGCGGTAACGCTAATCTTATTACCAAAGAAATTCACCTTATGGTAACTTTTACACTCTTTTGGTATTCTGCAACCAAGCGTTACCGAAGAATATTGTTACCATCTCTTTAGGTGGTAACAAGCAAAACAGCTGGCGTTTGTATAGCTTGCAGCTGCTCTGAGTGGCTGCGAACAAAATTAACATAAGACTGCTGCTGTGCTGGCGTAGTTCCTTCTTATTTCCTGCTAAGAAAAGCAAATATTATTTTTAAGTTAGCAAAATTCAATTAATTCTTTGCACTTACTTCTTTTTTTTACTTTATTTTTGTTTCACCACACTCTCACACAGAACTGCGAGTGCTTTATTTCAATGAGGTGTGTTTACGACGTTTGACAGCGTTACCGAGTGCACAGAATACCAATTGCTAAGACCGGTAACGAATTTCGGTAACAAGATTACTATTACCGGTAACGCACAGAATCGATCTGTAAGTGCCATCACCAGTAGCACAAGCAAGTGCTAAGTGCTTGCTAGCAGGCAAACAGAAAATATAGCATGCAAAGTGCTGTATATTTTACGCCGTCAATTCGGTTCATCCCCTCTAACGCTGCGCAACCGCTGGGATCTTGTCATTCTCTTTGCGTTGCTGTTGTAAATTTGCTAAGTAGTTATTGTTGTACAGTAAGCTTTAATTTTTTGTGGATGCTTATTTGTAGCTGCAGTCAGCATATGACATCAAACTAATTTAGAAAACAGTTTATACATATGAATGAAAGAATATATATAATATTGGTAAATCTATAAATGTATTTCCGATACGGTAACACTTTTACTAAAAACAAATAGATTAACCAATATTATATATATTCTTTCATTCATATGTATAAACTGTTTTCTAAATTAGTTTGATGTCATATGCTGACTGCAGCTACAAATACGCATCCACAAAAAATTAAAGCTTACTGTACAACAATAACTACTTAGCATATATGTATATATATATATATACATATTTACATATATATAGTTCATATATATGAACAATTTAGCTCATTGAGGAAATTTAAAGAATATTTATGTTTATTTATATAATAACAATTACGAATTAAACCTGCGAAATAATTAATATTTTCAGTAGTAATTGGATAACTAAAGTCTGCTTATCCTAAGCATTATATTTTTTAAAACTGTTTAGCTTTAATTTCTTATAAGAATTACATATAATTTATAAGCTATAGATATTTCTTAATTCTAGAATATTTTATTTTTAATACACAACGCAATATAGATATGGTGAACATGTATATTGTGTTAGTGTTATGATATAAATAGGTATAAATAAGCTTTAATTTTTTTATATTAATTCAATAATGAAATAATTTAAATAAATTACTTTAATTATATGTATTTTTGATATGGTAACACTTTTGCTTAAAATAAATAGTTTCAGTAATATATAAAAAATTTAATAAATTGTTATAAGCTCTTAACAAAAATAATTATAATTTCATATGCCGACTGTAGCTACACGATTAGAATTCACAACGTCTACAAAAAATTTCCGGCTAACTGCGCCAACAACAATTACCAAGGAAATCTACAAACAAGGACGCACAGAGAAGAACAAGATCAGAGCGGAACTTTGAAAACTTTTTGATTTCATCCTACTTGTAGGACGGGCTGCAGTATGAGCTTTCGCACATCCTACATGTCCGTCCGACCTGTCAAATCCATCCTACATGTAGGATAGTCCGAAACCCCCTATTAGCATGAAAATTCTTACATAGCAGTAAGGCGGTCCGTGGCAGGACAACGTCTTCCAGGGAATACTAATATTTTATATATAGGTTTTCGCATCGGTCGGCAGTCTTCTCACTGCAATACTTTTTTTTTGTATATATGTGTGCCAAAATATAAGATTAGTTTTATAACTATGTGTATGTTTTTTTGCTTTGGGTTACTTTTTTTTTTATAAGTATATCAAAAGAAAGATGTATGAGATATTACAACAAAACTAGCACTTACATGATTTGTGACTCCATAGATGACGTTGGGCCCAGCCAAAAATTGTATGTCAAGTTTGCAAATGCTGACGTAGTGGCTTGAGTAACTCGCAGTTAATTACGTTTCTTAATTGCGTAGGTGTGTAATAGACCATTGCAAAAAAAATAAGCACCCTCTTATCTTGTGTCTTTTGTTAAAACGAATGTCATTACAAAAAATGAGGCATGTAGGCCAAATTTTGACCCCAGCGTATATCAATAATACTTTCAAATATAACGCAATGAGACAGATTCTTTTATTTATTTTAAATTTAAAATACTTTCAGCCGTATTCATAAAAATACTTTAAAATAGCTTTCAAATTTTTTTTAGTTAAAATGCTTTTTAAAGTTAAAATACTTTTTAAAAGCGTTGTATTCATAAACGAGTTGTAAGAGTCTTGTAGTTGAAGTGAGAATACTGATGCTTTAAAGTAGGAACAGTTGTAGTTTTCGTTTGTGACTTTGATAAATAGAATGACAATTGCTTAAAAATTTAAAAAAGAAAAAAAAATAGGTTTGTGAATTTGATATATTGACAGGCATTTGTTTAAAATTTTGTTTACATTTAAATCAAAAACAGTGTTGCCATATTTTTTAAACTTTAATTTTCAGAAAAAAATCTTATTTTTTTGTGACAAAACTGGAACTAAAAAAAAAACCTAAAACATATATATTTAAAATGTGTGCTTTAAAATTTTTATTCTTGTATTTGAAAGAAAGTATTTAAATTAAATAAATAATAAAACAAAACAAAAACAATCTCACTCATTAACTTAAATCATTTAAATTATCAATTTATTGAAAAACTTAAAAATTTGTTTAAAAAAATATACATTTGATATTTATATGAATGTAAATGTCATTACCAATTTTTGAGATCATAGTAAATTACATCCCATATAAAATAGTTATACTCATTAATAAATCATATTAATTTTAGTAGATTAATTTAAGAAATGTGGAGATAGTTCCAAATCTGTTGTTGTTCCAACAAAGGAAAGTTGTTTATGCTGTTTTATCGATTCCTGAAGCACCAGCAAATGCAGAAAGCATTTTTTCTCGAATCTGTAGTAATAAACCCAAAATGAAAAATACATTTTATATCAAACCTTTTGTGAAATTTTGCAATGGAAAGATTGTTTAAGAAAAATCAAACAGTCACAACAAATGATGAAATCTGAAAAATTAAATTATTTTTTAAACATATTCTGATCAAACTTTTTTATAATTTCTGATGACTGTTTTAATTTTTGCAGTTTCAATTTTCCTTAAAAAATTTGTAGTCCTAAAATTCCTTAAAAAATTTTTAGTTCAAAAAATCCCACACTAGGTGGGAATTTCTGATTGGAGTTTTGTTAATATTTATTTGTGAAAAAATACGTTCTACATTTGCTGTTGCTACAGGTATCGTTAAAACAACATAAACTAGTTTTGTAAGTAATAAAAAAACTTCGGAATTATCTCCACGTTTCTGATCAAAATTGCTTTCCAAAAAGTTTCAATATTATTTTCATTAAGTAAATTCAAATCACTGAAATTAATTTGGTGCAACTCATGCAACTCATCGTCAATTTCTTGTAATTTTTTTGAATGGATGACATTAGGTAGAAAAATACACAAATACAAATAGTGAACAATTTTCGTTGGTGCTAAAAGTTCGATACATTTTAGAAAATCATTCCCAAAATCAAACTTTTGTAATAATAAATTGCATAGCTCAACATAAAATTTTAAGCAATGTTCTCTAAAATCCATTTCATCTGGTTCGAATTATTTACGCGTAGAGCTTAAAGACGTATATATACATGTCTTTATGATTTTTTAAGAACTTGAAATCATTTACATCAATTTCCTTGTAGTTTTCAAAGCATTTATATTCATATGTATATATATATATTAGGGCGGGTCAATTTGTATGGACGAATTTTTTGGAGGTCTGGCTCAGCGAAATTCGTAAAATACATGTAATTTCAAGACTTTTTCTCCACTACAGCATATACAAATTCTGAAAAAAAGCTGTGCGGACTTTCGTAAATAGATTGTGTTCTCAATTATAAAATATGAATGTATGAATGTATGTGTATGAATCTATTTACGAAAGTCCGCACAGCTTTTTTTCAGAATTTGTATATGCTGTAGTGGAGAAAAAATCTTGAAATTACATGTATTTTACGAATTTCGCTGAGCCAGAATTTGACCCGCCCTAATATATATATATATATATTGACAGTCAAGACTTGACGAATAAAAATCGATACACAAGAACAGAAACAACGAAAGCAACAATAATAGCAACTGCGCTACCACTTCATAAAGAAATTTTTGAAAGGGCATGAAAAGTAGTATTAAAATGAGTAGCAGCTTCAAATGTTACTAATATTGTTGTAGTAATATAAAATTTAGTTTATTTATTGTATTTGATTCATTAAACTAGTAAGCATTGTTTTAATCGTATAAATTTGAAAAATTGGGTTAAATAAAAAAAATTAATTTTTTAGGCAAAAACTGGAAAACTGTTTACCCTCGCAAAAAACTGCCAACAAAAAGTTTATCTGCCCATATGGTAACACTGATCACAAAACACAATTATTTTCATTTGTTTATTTGTTTGTTGACATTTTAGTTTGTCACAAAATGAGAAGATTGCTCTCAATTGAGAACATTAAAATTTAAAATAGCTTTGTAGGAGGTTTACAGAAGGTATGTTCCTATTTTAAAATTCTCTCATTTGTGAAGCTCTTACAAGAGGTTTTTTTCGTTATTGAACGTTTATGAATAACGTTTTTAGGCATGTGTCTTACAAAGGGTTTTCAAGAGGTTTGTAACTTTTTATGAATACGGCTGTTTAGATTTAATTTCGATAAATTTAAATTGAATTAAATCAGTAGGGAATTTTTGTAGGAAATTTTTATTGATTTGTGGGCGGTAAAAGTGGGGTGTGGGAAACTTTTTTCTTCCTAAGCTATCTCGTACTCGAAAAGAATCGGCTGTCAAAATTTCAGCTCAATTTAGTTTATACCTGCACACTAGACCTGGCGTAAAATTCTTTTTTTTTTTTGGAATTTTGATTACGAGTATCGGCTAAAGTATGCCATTTGATGACAAAATCAACGTCTTTAATCCTCAGGTTGATCGGAGTGTGCCAAACCGTGCCACAATTAGCTCGAAATTGAAAATAAAGAACACAGAAAAAGTATTAGTTTCTTGTTTTCTGCATTTTACCAGTTTATATTCTCATTAAAACATCTTATATATAACTTGTTTACTCATAATAGAAATTAAGTTTCTGAAATAGTCAAGAACTTCAAATTCAGTTAAGAAATAACAAGAAAAGAATTATTTTTAGCTCATTAGAAATGAGAGTCATTAGAAATGACTTTTTTAAAGCAAACTGTAACCTTTTAATGATTAATAGAGTTCGCCAGTGGTCGAAATTCGACCTTTTCACTGTGACCTTCGACCTACGCTGTAATATTAAATCGCTTTCGTTCTCAGATGAGTATAGAAAGAGATAAAAAACGACTCTATTTCTATCTTCAGTTTGGAAATTTCACCATCCCAATATACTATATTCGCACATGTTACTTAAAAAAATGCTTATTGTAGGGTATCCTTACACGGAGAAAACTGTTTGCTTAATTTGTATTGTGGTTAAGCAAAACTTGCGCTTGAATCTCAGCCACTTCAAAACTATGCTAGATTTCAGCAAAAACTAATCAAAATTTGACATTTCAGTTTATAAAAACTAAACAAAATTTTGATTAAATTCAAGCAAAATTTTGCTAAGTTATTATAAACTGCAAAAGAAAATTTCTACTTAATTCAAGCAAATATTTGCTAAGTTATTATTAGTTGGAATAGCAAATTTTGATTATTTTTTGCTGAAATCTTGCTTATTTTTGAAGTGAAATAATTATTAATATTAAATTAAATTGAAAAATTACCATTATCCGGAGACTTGAACCTCGGCCGAGTGAGTGTAAGTGCATGCATGGGCTTATCTAAGAATGAGAGAAACAAGATTACGACTTCAACGTCACTGGAGCCAATTGAATGTTGCCATCTCTATGTTTTTCCTTATTAGCCATCTCTTTTAAGCCAATAGGAACAGTTGGCTCCAATTACGTCATCTAGCGGTAAGACATGCAGATGTCGTAATCTTGTTTCTACCATTCTTGGGCTTATCCATTCGATCATCGCAGTTGTTAGCTATTCGTCCACCTATTTTCTTCATTAAGAACAAACGTGTACTCGTGTTTTTAAAAGAAATTTGCTTGAGTTTAGTAAACATTTGCTATTTCAGCTTATAATAACTTAACAGAGTACAATTAACACAGATTTTTGCATAAAAGAATGCTTGCAGAAGAGACCGAAACCGTGCCTGAATCAACCCAAAGTCTCCAAGTTCTTTTATTCAGACTTAGTCTCCTGCCATTTCAGCAAATTGGCCTTAGAATGGTTTGAGAGGAACAGTCTGCATTTGGTGCCTCGAGAGGCAAATTCACCAAATTGCCTGGAGCTCAGGCCAATAGCGAGGTATTGGTCTTTATGCAAAAGGGAAATCAGGACAACAAATTAAGTAGCCAGTGATGTCCAAGATTTCAAGAAAAAATCGTAAGGTATCTCAAACTTCAATGTACCACAAAAACTAAAAACAAATTTCAATGAGCGTAATAAAATTTTTTTAAATAAACAGTAAAAAACTGTTAAAAAATGCTTTTATATATAAATCGGAACAATGGTCCGGCAGATATTTATTTAGATTTTTAGGGTGGATAATTTTTTCGTGCGCAGTCCTTATAACAAACAAAAACATTTATGAAGTTTCCTTTATCAAAAAGTTCGTCAACATCTAACATTAATGATTTTTTATTTAAATTATATTAAACTCTATTTAAACTATATAAATTTTTTTATATTAAATTTAAATTACTTAATTACTTTATATTCATTGCTCAATGATATTTTTTAGTTGTTATTTACTGTTATAGTAGAGGCATGCAAAAGACTTATGTTCTTATATGCTAACAAATTAATCAAAATAAATTGAAATTGAAATTGAATAATTTTCTAGTCTTTTAATGCACGATCGAGTTTGAGTTCATGCTTTACAATATATAAAGAATCTAGAATATCCATAATACCTTTACTCAAAATTGTACAAATTTTTTAAATATACTTAGCTTTTTTTATAAACTTCGACCACGTCATTAAGAATAATGTTTTTTTGGCATGCTTCGAAGTGTTTTAGTGCATACGAACTGAAGATCCAAAAAAAATTTTCAAAGAAAATAATGTTATATTTATGCTCTTCAATCCCGCACCAATAAATACAATGAAAAAATATTTTTTAAGGTATTATTCTTACTAAATAGGGTCTAGTTAAGACATTTCAGGAAAACAAAAATTTTTTTGGAAGTAAAAGTTTTTAAATGTGCTCATATATGGACATATTGTACTTTTTACAATAAATTATTAATTTTCTAACACTTTTTTACTTTCCAGACATAGGAGCCTTCTTACGCCACATATTTGCACTTTGCAATAAAAACTTTTTGGAAGTAATAGTTTTTAAATGTGCAGATATGTGGATACATTGTACTTTTTTTACAATAAATTCATTATTTATCAAAACCTTTTTACTTACCATACAGAGGAGCCTTCTTACGCGACAAATTTGAGAAATTAAAAGAAAGCTCATGAGGGATTTCTATATTTATGCGCAATGAGTATTTTCTATATTCATTGCGCCAATATTTGAAAGAAATAACGACAAATCAGAAAATATTTCAATACAAAAACTTTTGTCCACATATGTGACCATTTTACCCGAAGAGGTTAATTTTTATATACTTAATTGTAATTTTTTTATTAATAAAAAAACATTAATGTGCGAAAGACGGAGAAAACCTGCGAGGCCCGGAGTACGGAGATTGACCCTTCTAAACCGGAAGCTCTGGGTCAAATGGTATGAGTTGGCAACTCTGCATAAACCGATCATATTTGAATACAGTATGAAAATTGTTGGTGAACAAACATTTTTTTCAATCGTGCAAAACAGAAAAATTCGTGTAAAACAATTTGTTGGTGAACCTTTTTTTTAAATTGTGCAAAAAAGACCGTGTAAAAAAAGAGTTGAGTATATATAATATTTTCAAAAACTTATCTACTCAGGAAAAAAATATTTAGTATAATCGGTAGATACCCAATAACAAAACCAATACAAAATATAAAATAGGCAAATTTAAACAATGAGGATGTGGGGGTAGCTTCATTCGAAAAAGTCTATCTGGTATCCTGTGTGATTGACTCTACACAGAGAAGTTGTTATTGTTGTTGTCTTCTTCAAAACTTACTTGCTCTAAATAGCTCATAGTTAAAATCACATAAAATTTTTAATCAATTTTTATTAGATCGTTCTACAAACTTACTAAATTCAGCCTGGAAAATTTATAGAAATGAGCCCAGTCATGGCAACAATGTCTTGTTTTATATATAATGAGATATCTAATTTGAAAGTGACACATATTTATACAATTATATGCATGAAGTTACGTAAATTCCCTGTATATTATGAATTCACTCAATCTCTCTAACCATTAATTTGCATTTACTTTCGTATTTAATTACTATGTACTACGCTACTTAATGATTTAAATTAAACTAGTCTGAGAATAACCGTCTCCGCGTACGTTATTTGTGCTGGACACTTCAACTGGTGACGAGAATTAATCTGCAATGTTAGGGTCAAATAATATCTTCCGAATCAGAAACCTTTATTAAAGATTTGCTGGATTAACAGCGGTAAAATTTGCTGTAGTAATGTTTACTTCTTCTTGTAAATGCACTTCACAAAACATTAACATAATTTAGATTGCTCTTTACATTTTTGAATAAATATTGTATTCAATAGCAACTTCAGATACATTTTTTCTAAATGTTTTTGGATTATTTGTTATGCGCAAACCTTATTTTTTAACAACAAAAAGAGAAAACACCAAATTTTGCAGTTGATGTACAAGCTATGTTGATAAACTTTCAAATCTAGATTTGTGTCACTCAAACCGCCAACAATTAAATCATGTTTTTTTTATCTTCAAACTGAATCCAGTACTTGTATTTACTACCATTGCATTTTCACAGCACACACAAACACAAGACATGCTGTCGAGTTACTTTGCATGCAGCTAAATGGGCGTGGCACAGTTCATGTCATCTGTAGCAATACAGTTTATTTGATTTCTACTAAAAAAATTTATTGATGCACATGTTCGTAGGTAAAACATAATTTTTTATTGAAATCAATTTGAAAGCATCACTCAATCACTCGCTCACACTCAAAATAACTCATTCATTCACTCATTCGTTGAATGGTTTACCCACTCACTAGCGAGTAGAGCGAGTTATTTTACATTTTTGCGACTAGTCAATGTCAGCAATTGTGCTCCACCAACGGCTTGACATCTGATGCGAGGCACCTTTTTATGCATTCATCATTTTGCTTATCTGCATTTTTAGTGTATGTCATTTCAGCACTCTCCTTGTGTTATGCTTTTTTCTAATGCGCATTGTAAAATGTTCACCTCTTTTCTTTTTTTTTTTTGTGAAACCCATTCATCACAAAGCTCCTGAAAGTTCAGACATTTTATTTTTGTACCTGAAAAGTAAAGAAGGATGTCTGCAAATATTTTGGTAAAATTTACAAATTGCTTTTTAATATTACCTACGTCTATTCGAAGAAAACTAATGTGTGGGGTCCCTTAATGCCAGGCAAGACAAATGCATTTAAATGTATTTTTAAATTGTTTGACACATTGAATGGGAGAACTAATGTTTTTTAAACAGCTGCGTTATGTGTCATTCTTTCTCTTCATTTTCATTCTTCAAGCTAACTATTTTCCCGTTGTTGCACTTGAAAGGGGAGACAAAAACACAATCCCACCTTTTCTGCTCTTATTTAACAATTTTCCACTTTCAAAGTAATGAAACCATTTTTAATCATGACAACAAATTCTAAAGATGACGTTTTTATTTGTATTCTTATCTCGAATATGTCAAGCCATTACTTTAGGCACCTTCCCACCCCCGTTCTCTCAATGTCTTCTACTGCTGCTGCTGCTGCTGCTCTTGGTGCTGGATACACTGACTGACATCCATGGTGATAAAAGGACTTCGACTTGTTGTGGATGCAACACGAAATCAGCACCGGATGCTTTTATGCACTTTGCGCACATTAACTGGATGTAGACGAAAAAATAAGAAGAAGAAGAATGAGAAGAAATACTCATGGCAGGCAAGCCAGTGATATTTGAGCGAGATAGACGTAGATATAGACAGATATAGCTGCTTTACCCTGCTAGTGATTGAGATATTTTCATTATGGACACGGTACAGTACGTCGATGGTGCTGGCTGGCGTTGGAGTTTACGTTGGCTATGACAACGAACTGGCTTTCTTCAAAGCTGCTTTGAAGTCTGTGCCACTCAAGCTATTCATCCCGAAGCTCATACTCGACACTCCTCGAACAACATTGATGAATGAAGTGCAGAACATTTTGAAAAATGATGAGATAACAAAAACTACATCTACCACAAGCGAAAAACTTGGTAATGAATTAGGAAAAAAATTGCAAAATAGTTTTATGCACAAATTGATGTTGGGAAAAGAAAGAAAGAAAGAAAGAAAGATAAAAAAAATTTGTTAAAAGTATTTTTCTTTTCGTGCTTAAAGTACGCAGCTGAGACACTTTTTGATAGTGTTGCTTTGAGTGTCCTTTCCATAAAAGATCGTTGTCTTATTTTGCTGAAAGCTGCAAGTTAGGATAAAAACTACACATATTAAAGAGGTGGAAGTTTATTTCTGAAGGTGACAAACGATTCGACGGTTGCATAAGCGTTGCACAAGAGTTTAAAAAGAAAAACCGCACTTTTTATGGGAAATGATTAGAAAGAAGCATATGACCTCTGACCAAAAAAAATTGCATGGAAAACTTTGCTGTCACTGCCATCACCAGAACGTAGCAAAATGTTTAATTATGAAAAATTGTTGATAAATTTATCACCTAGCACAAAAAATAAGAGCTTGCGATAAAGTTTTTTACAGCAAGAAGACAGCTTCATTACAAAATTTGCAACATATTTCTGAACACTTTACTTGAAAGAAGTAATACTTTTGATAGTAATTAGAACAAGTATGTTCAACCAATTTTTCGATTTTCCCCGCAGTCTTTTTTCAAAATTCTCTGATTTTTCATCAAATTTCTCTCATAGAAAAAATTTTATAAACTTATTTTAAAATTTACTAAGGGCGTGAGAGCTTTTCACGCTCTTTTTGCATGAATACCAGGTAATGAATGCCCACGGCTTTCAAAGGGACATAAAGTCCATGGACTTTGTGTCTTATTCGGGATGGACATTATGGCCGTAAAAGGATATGTCATTGTAGGGAATGTTGGCGGCCTCATCCTGGCCAGGCCATGGTCCTACGCTTTAACCTTTCCTTCCTAATTTTTAATCAAACCTCTCATCTTTAAAACACATCAATTTACTACGAAAAGTTGTAGTTTTTTGGTAGGAAAGGTGGTTGGAAAGTTTGTGGAGAGGAACGCTTAGTAACTGGATTTGACTGAGATTCTCCCACATTAAGAACATCCTACACAAAAGTTTTACTTGATTGCTACCTTTTTCTATTCTATGGTATTGCAACGGAACAATTTAGTCTAAGTGAACTGGTGTAAAGACCTGCCGCCACCTTAACCTAACCTAACCTAGGTTAGCCGGGCCCATATAGTCAAAGACCGGCCCATATAGTCCAGATATTTGGTCCATTGTGGTACCACAGTACCTCCTCTCCTAAGCACTGTCGTGAAACCACCTTGAACTAATAATAAAAAGCATTAGACGCTTAACATGTACCTCCCCAAGATCCCTGAGATCATCAAAAAAGAGGCTACCTAGATGCTTCTGTCTTCTGCGGGCTAAAGAGGGCATGAACAGAGGAGATGTGATACCGACTCCTCCTCTTCGTCATCCCTGCAACTCCTTCAAAAGTCATTTGCATGAGCCCCCATTCTAAGGGCACGCCTACCTATAGCCTAACCTGGCCCTTGTACGGAATGTTAAAAAACATTGCCATTTCTTGTTCATTACCTCTCTCATCGAAACTTTCGTCCTATTGCAATGGGACAGAAAACTTGGACAGCCCATTTTTATTATCTTCTCTTGAGGCGAATTTTTTACCAGCAAAATTATTTGCCATAGACATGAACAGGTGGTAATCACTTGGTACCAGGTCCAAACTATAAGGTGAATGCATAAGAACCTCCCAGCCAAGCTCCCGGAGCTTCTGGCGAGTCACTATCAATGTGTGTGGCACAACTGAATTCTGGAAAATGTGGAATTAAAGGAAAGGAACAACTAAGGGCTGGAAATACATGCCGATGTTAAGGCATAACAATAGCCTCAGGTAAAAGCAATTAAAATTGTCTTTCACGTTTGTTTCGCCTAATCAATAATTCACGTATGGTTCCAATCAATTCCTCTAATAATAATTTATCCCTTTCTTTTCAGGTCAAAGACCACACCTTGTTTGTGTAAGGCGAATGCCTTGGTTCTTTGATCTTAAAAAAAAAATTTCCACGGACTTGAAGGGGAGCTTGATTGAAATTTAAGAAAAAAGTGTAAAATTCTAAATAGTTGATCTAATATGGCGGTGCGAAAGTAGCAACTTATGTTACACTAGCAGGCAGCAGTTGTATTAACTGGGTCAAAATTTATGACTGAAATAGATAACTGTGCCAACAATCGGTTAAATTAACCTACGTTATATTATCTTAGTTGCGAGCGTAGCCTACTGGGTAGAGAGCATGGACCGTATACAAAGGAACCACAGTGGTACTGGTTCAATGTCCAGCTCAGACAGAATGTTTTTCCTCTGCAGACAGTGGTAAGCCTGAGAGGATAAAAACTGCCATATAAATCTTCTTGAGAACATAAGCCTATCGAAGCTGGCGCAAACTCGTAGGCCCAGTTCTCGATCATTTGTATTCAAACAGTAAATAAAACACACAATACAATTCATCAATCGAAGCTCGGTCAAAGTCCTTTCAAGGGCTTAAATGGCCAACTAATTTTTGTTTTTTTTTTTTATAAATAAACTGGTTACATTTTCTATATGAGCAAAAATATATTGAAACTTACAAAACGTATATTTTTCCAACAAAGTGCTTAGAAGTGCTTGCTTAAATATGTTATATTTATTTCAATATCATTTAATTTATAATGCTGTTAATGATTTTCAATTGCTTATGACTTCTTAATATTTAAGTATTCAATAAAACTTTTAAATAAGTGATGTTTTTTAATACTGCACTATTTACGCATAAACAAAAAAAAGGAGGTGTGACAGCCAAAAAACCAAGCCCGAAATCAACCGAATTTAATCATTATATCTTCCTTCAACTCTCACACCAAACTACCTATTGTGCCATTTTGTGTTATTATGGAAATTGCAAAAGTAAGTGAACAACAGCAAAATAAGTAAAAGAAAGACGAAAAACAAGAAAAATAGTCATCAACGAACGCTGTGCATGCAGCATTTCACGCCATGAAGTATGCTAAGAAATCAGCGAAAAATGGCTGCACCCACACAGCGGATATCAGTCAGGCACCCACATGCTCACATAGGTACACACGTATACACACTCACACAAATTGTCCTTCGTCATTTTTGTCGATAGAGTGTTTAAGTTTCTGACGAGTCATCAACATGATGAAAAACATTTACTTCTCACACTCCTTCATCCTCGACTGCATCCTGTACTACTTTATACATTTTTTATTATTGTTTTTTTTTCAATTTGAACTTCCCCCACGTTGTCGTGCATCTGCTTTTACTGCGTCATGAAGTTGATCCTGTGCATTAAGCTCTTTTGTAAATTCATGGTTTACGTGACGCTTTCAATTTTTTTGTGCTTTTCTTCCAAATAGAGGTCATTAAAAAAAGTGTTGAAAATCATATAAAATTACAAAGGATATAAAAAATTTTCCTTGTTTTATATTACACATTATCAAAGTTTGACTTTTGGCTCAACGTGCTACCGAAATTGTGCTCAAGAAATGAGCTATTTTTATTGCTGCTGCTTTGGTGGAAACAATTTTTTTTTTAAACACAATTCAGTGCTTATAAATTACTTTACAACATAAGTTCATTTAAATATTCACCTACCGATAAATATAAAAAATTAATTATTTCAAAGGGACTATCAGAGCTCATCCGAAAATTCTTATCACTTAGCGTATATGCATGTATGCAGATTATATGTATGTCAATAAAAAGGAATTCAAGTTTCTTTAGCAATAAGCTTTGTATTAAAAAATTCCAGCAGTAAGCATTGATCTAAAATACCCAAAAATTCCCATTTAAACAAACTCCGTTTGAAATATTTGGTCTGTTTCCGTGCTCGATTCAAATAACTTCAAGTTGAAATGTCACTCTCTATTCTATTTCAATTACTTGAATCGAGTACAGAAGCAGACTTATTGTCAAAATCTTTTTTTCTAGGTTAGTAAATCTTTCCTCTGACTCCCAAATATCTGTTTTAGTGCCATTTGTCGTGATACATAGCTTTGTAAACAAGTCAATATTTCTTGTGTTTTGCAAATTTCACAATGTCTATTTTAGCTGAGCAAAGAGACTGCCTGAAATTTCGAATTTTTTACAAAAAATCATATGCAGAACTGAAAAAAATTTCTGCAGCTGAAGAATTGAAACTGTTAACGGTAGCCTTCAGGAACTCGTTGCTTTTTTGGGCCAAAATGTTATTGACGTCATCATTACTGGTGCTGACAAGACATGGACCTATCAATATGACACTAACACTAAACAACAATCATCGCAATAGCGATTCTTAGACGAGCTAAAACCCAAAAAACCAAGCAAAGCCTTATTGCCAGGCCATACTGTAAATCAGGAGTATAACGTGGGCGCATTAAAGCGTTTGATGGAAAAAGGTCGTCGCAAGAGGCCAAAGTTGAGGTGAAACAACTCGTAATTTCTTCCTTCATATCATCTTGAATGCGGCTTTTCAACTAAAACAACATTTCGCAAGTTTTTTTTTTCATATGACTTATGACTTTCCTTATTTCCACTACTCAAGTTACCACTTTGCAAAAAGCATTTCAAGTCTATTAATGCAATAAAGGCAATATTTCGCAATTCAAAAAAAATATTCTCGGATGTAATTCTGTTATTTATCTAAAGGGCGTTTTTTATAGAGTGATACAGCTTTGAGTTGACATCACTGCTTTATTTGAACATTCATTTAACAGCTGGTGGTTGCTTTTTGTTTAGTTTGCTTTGACATTTTATTATAGATTGACTTGCACCAGAGCAACGCGTGCAAATTGTGGAAATTTTTAATCAAAATAATGGTTCTGTTCGTCAAACTTATCGTGCACTTCGTCCCTTTTATGGCGTACATAATCGTCCTTCAGAGCTGCTAATTCCAAGAACAGTAGATCGTTTTCAGACCACATTTACTGTTACTGATAATGTGCATCCCGTAAGATGCCGAACAGTGCGCACTGAAGAATCTGTTGCCGCTGTACAGGAAAGCATTGAAGATGATCCTAATCAATCAATCAAACGTCGCCGTTCTCAGCAACTGGGATTGTGTCCTTTCACTTTATGGGAGATTTTACGAAAATATCTTGGCTTAAACGTTTCTTGGAACTGCTGTTCTGAAATGCCTGGAATATTTTTACCTTCGTCTGAATGTTCATCCGATAATTATTTTTTAAACGAGCTCTCAATCCAAGGCCTGCTCCAACTTAACTGCATCTGTAACAAAAATAATCGTTTGCTCGATCTGGTGTTTTTTGATGACAGCAATATCGCTTCTGTGTCTAAATCAGATCCTCTGGTTACACCCGAAGATTCTCATCATCCAACATTAGAAATTATTTTAAATTTTCCAAAACCATCTGTGCAGTACTATGATTCTCAACCGCCTATTGAGTTTAACTTCAAAAAAACAAACTACGTGATTTTGAAGAATACCTTGTCTAATATAAACTGGAATTCTATTCTAAATATTAATACAAAAAGTTTATCTTCTCAGAGTCTTGATGATGCGGTATATGCGTTTAACAGAACGCTCAATGATTGTTTTCTTAAGGCTGTTCCGCAAAGGAAAGCCTCTTTGACATCGGGTCCGGTATGGTACACAAATGAATTAAGAAAAATGAGAAACTTGAAATCTAAATACTATAAAAAATATCAAAAAACACATAACATATGCGATTTTGGATGCTATACCTCGATTAAATACAGTTACCAACAGTTATGCAAACAATCCTATAATATCTACTTAACAAAAGTAAAATTAAACATCAAATCTGATGCTAAATCCTTCTGGAACTTTGTTAACACAAAACGTAAGATTGATTCCTATCCTTCTTTTATGAAATATAATTCTGTGGAGTCTGATAATGATAATAGTATTTGCAATCTTTTTGCTGACTTTTTCAAGACGACTTATTCATCATCGTCCTATGATTATTTAAGTTATCCTTTCAATATTCAATCTGGGGATATTTATTTCCCAATAATTGACACAAACACAGTCTTATCATTTTTAAAAAATATTAAAACATCATATAAAAGTGGTCCTGATAACATACCTTCATGTATATTAAAATACTGCTGTGAAGAATTAGTAACTCCAATCTCTTTACTATTTACTTCATCATTAAAATCCTGCTATTTTCCTGCAGCCTGGAAGCATTCATTTATCATTCCGCTGCATAAATCCGGAAATAGGTCTTTAATTGATAACTACCGTGGCATCGCAAAATTAAGTGCTTTGCCTAAACTTTTAGAGGCAATTGTTACATCACAACTATCGCATTGCGTTAAATCTTTAATGTCTCCTTTCCAACATGGATTCCTTTCTGGAAAATCCACTGTTACTAACCTTCTTGAATTTACATCAAAAACTATAGAAAACTTTGGAAAAGGCATGCAGACTGATGTTATTTACACGGATTTTAGCAAAGCTTTTGACGTTGTAAATCACAAACTATTGATCTTAAAATTACATCTTGTTGGATTTCCTATACCGTTAGTAAAGTGGATTGAATCTTACTTAAGCAATAGAACACAGTCTGTTATTTTTAAGCTCAATAAATCACATGAGTTTCCTGTTACTTCAGGAGTACCTCAAGGAAGTCATCTTGGGCCCCTTCTGTTTCTACTTTTTATAAACGATTTGCCATCTGTCGTAGTGCATTCCAGCATCTTAATGTTTGCTGACGACGTCAAACTCTTCCTTTCTTTTAAAAATGATAATGACGCTGTATTTTTGCAAGCCGACATTGATCATCTTTATAACTGGTGCAAAACGAACCGTATGAACCTCAACATGAAGAAATGCAAGCATATGTCTTTCTCGCGCAAACCACCAATTAAATGTACCTTCAAAATTTGTGGTTACCCATTAGAGTCCTTAGATATTTTCAATGATCTTGGAGTTACAATGGATCCTAAACTACGCTTTAATATTCATGTAAATAAAATAATAAATAGAGCAAATAGTACTTTAGGATTTATTAAACGTTGGGCAAAAGAGTTTAATGATCCATTCATAACGAAAACCTTATTCACGTCTCTAGTGCGGCCTATCTTAGAATACGCTTCAGTTGTTTGGTGCCCACGATACGGTTGTTACATAGACGACATTGAATCAGTGCAGAAACAATTTATTTTGTTCTGCTTAAGCTATCTTTATTGTAATACTGATTTTCACTTACCATCTTATGAATATCGGTTACAACTCTTAAATCTTCCTTCTTTAAAAAATCGGAGAATTATGATAAATGCTTGTTGGATTACAAAACTTTTACATGGATATGTCAACAGTCCATATTTATTGAGTAAAGTATATTTTAATATTCCTCTTCGTCCTAGAAGATCTTTTGAGTTAATCCACATGAACTTTTGTAGAACTAATTATTTGCAAAATGAACCTCTTAGAAGCGCTTGCGGTGATTTTAATTTTGTATCTGATGTTATATCCTTAAGTGAATCCATGGACTCAATTAAACATAAAATTATAGATTACCTGCAGTACCGTCGTTGATTATGTAAAGTTCTTTCAAACATATATCTGATGCATCTGGTGATTTGTAAACACATTAATATAACAATCTAAATGGATAAATGGACCTAAGCGTAACATGGAAAATTTTGGTGAATAAACATCTAAATAATCTGAATGGACCTAAACCTAGGATCTTCAGTTGCCTTATATCTTCATGATGATTGTAACTACACTTGTCGACGGTACCGTGGTGTCTTGGGTCTTTTTACCTCTTGAAACACTACGTTAGATCGATTTGTAATATATTAATATGAGTGGCCGATAAGACCTAGTTTGTCTTGGTGCCTGCGTTCGCAACTGGTTTTCTTTATTTTATGAAAACTGGTTCGGTGAAGTTGACCTAGTTTGTCGAGTAACCACCCTGTCAAGCCTGGACCTCACCGGCTTCAGGAAGACAGAACGATATATATTATATATTTACCTATTGGAGTGGTGTTTTATTGGGTATGTGACCTTGTTTATCACACGACTCCGCCGGATACCAAAATTGTTGCTAACTTGACCTTGTTTGTCTTGAAAACGCAACCCTGCTTTGCTGTCTGGGATTACCGATTTTGACTTTTTTTTTTTTTTTTTTTTGTTATTTTTTATACTTTAATAAAATTATATACTTTAAGCAATTTATTAAAACTTTTTGGTTTGTTAATAATACATGATTTCAATCAAAATCATACTTTTTATTTTGAATTGTGTTAAAATCTTATTTTATAATTTTAAATTTGCTATAAAACCTGTTAAGGTTTAGCAATCAAATCAATAAATAAATAAATAAATAAATAAATAAATAAAATAAAACCTTTCAAGATTCAACTTGTACAGAAATTAAAGCCAAACGACCATCGTATGCTTCGCCAATTCGGCGAATGGACGAAATTGATATTGATTTTGAATTTCCATGGAAAATTTTATTTTCCGATGAAGCCCATTTTTGGTTGAATGGGTGCGTAAATAAACAGAATTGTCGTATTTGGAGTGAGGAGAATCCACAACAAGCTTTTGTCGAAACACCATTATATCCACAGCAAATTACTGTTTGGTGCGCTTTATGGGCTGGCGGAGTCATTCGCCCTCATTGGTCTTCAAAAACGATGATGGTCAGAATGTTACTGTCGCCCTCATTGGTCTTCAAAAACGATGATGGTCAGAATGTTACTGTCAATGGTGAACGATATAGGAATATGATTCGAAGTTTTTTCGTACCTCAACTAGCTGGCATTAATCTTGCTGATATGTGGTTCCAACAGGACGCAGCCACATGCCACACAGCGGGCGCTACAATTGATTTACTCAAGGAAACTTTTGACGAAAAAATAATTTCACGAAATGGTCCAATTAATTGGCCCCCAAGATCGTGTGATTTAACCCCATTGGATTATTTTATTTGGGGTTATGTAAAGTCACTTGTCTACGTCGATAAACCACAAACAATTGAACACCTGGAAATCAACATTCGAAGAGATATCGGCGAGATACGGCCGCAAATGCTGCGAAAAGTTTGTAAAAATTGGTGTTCCAGATTGCGCCTTGTACGCGCCAGCCGTGACGGTCACATGGCTGAAATTATATTTAAACATTATTGCCAAAAATCTGTCGAATAAAGCCCGTTTCATTGATATTAAAAATACATTACTATGTTTTATTATAATTTAAACTTGTATCACTCTATAAAAAACACCATTTACATGCCACAAATTGTATCTTCTTGCATAAAATAATAACGGATAAAATGTCTCCATATTTGCTTGAAAAAATTCAATTTGCTCGCTCAAAAAGAAGTGACATGATAACTCCACCTAGCTTTAACTACCTTAGCCCTACAAAAATATTCTTTATAAATGCCACTCGATTTTGGAATTCTCTACCAAACCATGAAAGAGCTATGAGGGAAGCAACAAGACTTAGACGTGCTGCATTTCAATACTCTTCTACTAACTAAATACTTCTTCTCAAGTTTTCTTAAACAAACACCCGCAGGGGGGGCGCTTGCCCCTTCCCCATGACAGCGAAAACTATTTTTATATCTTCATATTAAATCAAAAAAGCCGTAAGTTTGAGTTAAAAATTTTAAGAGAGAAGCAAAAAACTTTCTAAATTGTGAGTGGCGCTTAAACTTAGGGCTTTGAGAACTTTGTTAATAAAAACATCGTTTTTATTTGCAGAAGTGTAAAATATGGCGAAACATGTATTTTGGTATGGTGCAACATAATCAATCAAAAAGTTGATTTTGAATTTTTTGTCACCTACGGCTTTTTTGATTTCATATGACGATATGTTAACGATAACGATATTTATTAAATATATTTTGAAGATAATACAAAAATACTTTTTTTAGGATAATTTATAAATAAAGCTGAGCTAAACTATTAATTTTAAATATTATGTTGTACCCGTTGCTGTAAGGCCGTATTTATATTACGCATTTTTGTTGCGTCACCGCTCTCACGTTTTTTTCCCAGAAGCGGCTGAAAAATACTGAATTTTGTATATACTTTTTAATACATTAATTTATTTAATATTCAATATTTTTCAGCAGCGTTTGCAGGAAAAAATTTAGAACGGTGTCTCAATCGCTACAAAAACGCGTAATATGAACACGCCCTAATAAGTGACGATACCATTTTATTTACCCTTGTCTCACAAACACTTTTCAATACGTATTCTTAAATTTAAAAAAATTTTCTACGTATAATGGACGTAGTTTGGTACACATATTTTATTCGTATTCGTACAAAACCAAATATATATTGTAGGAATGTATTTACGAATGATCCTAATACCTAGTTACGAAAAAAACCTTCTTTTCAGCTGGGGTTTGAACCGCAGTTTTTAGCTTATGGGCCACGTACTCTTCCAGTAGGCTACGGCCTCCTTGCAATCACACATTTCCTTATATTCGGTGATTGTTCGACAAACCATTCTGAACGATTTCAGTTGTAAATTTTTTAAATATAACTAAAACTTCGTACCTTCTACGAATAATAGCTGCGTTCCTTTCGCATTAATATAATCGCAATAACAAATTTTCTCAAAGGAACGGCAAGAAAAACGACTCCTAGAGGGCACTACCGTTGCAGTCAAAATTAAATTCAAATAAGCAATCATGATCGTGTGCCGTTCAAAACTGTTGTGAACTGTTATGGTAGCGATACCTTAGTGAACGATGTTTTTCTCTGAATGTGTTTTACTCTAAACGTCAGAAAAATTGTAAATTAATTAATTTAATTATAAATATTATGCAATTATATAAATAATTTAAGTGCAATTGTTGGCTCCGCTGAATGCGTCCAATGTGTGTGACACACACTGTTTATTTTGTTTAACATTCTATGGTCGCAGTTCGTGAGAAAATAGGTAGCTGTCAAGGCAACCTGATAGTCATTGTACCAAACAAATAAATAACTCAAAAAATTAAATGACAACTCATAAAAATATACAGGTGCGGCACCTGTGTTTCGAATTTTTTAAAGGCTATATCAATATTTTATATGCATGGCAAAAATAATTATATTTGTTATAGGATTATTATTTTTGTTTTTGCTTTGCATGTAAAAAAAATTATCTGGATTATTTGAATCGAATGGAACGCAGCTAATGAGTACGGTCAACCTACGAACAATTTTTTTAGTAAATACTACGAATGTAATGAAAGAAATTACGAAGTTATTCCTACGGGAAATTGACGAAAGTTCAGGAATGATATCCCTTATTAGCCAAAGATCATTCTTCGTAGCAACAGAGTGCAAGGGGATATTTCGAGAATAGCGACAATGAGAATAGCGATATGGATTTTGACCTCCTAAATCCAAATCTGAAAAATTTCAGTCCGTCTGAAATATGTTTAGGAGTTAAAGGATTCCAAAGTTAAAAAATGGCCTAAAAATGTAATTTTTCCAGTTTTTCAACAAAAAAAAATATTGTTTAATATTTCTTATTTTTAATTCTTATTTTAAAAGTTAAAAACCTGGGGCTCAACAGTAATTTTATTTATATTAGATTTTCTAATGTGTACAAGCGAGTGTCAACCGGTGTAGTGCGCATATCTTATTTACAAAATTAGTGCTAATAATCGTAGTAAATAGCATTATATAGGTTACATTTTGTTTATGTTCATTCTAGATTCAATTATGCCTTCCCCCTTCCGTCCCAAAACAAATCATGCGGACGCCCTTGTAAAAAGCTACCCGACACTACAGTAGAAACAACGAGAAAGTATATAGCAGAGGAAAAGAGAGTCTAACAAAATGAAGCAATGATTTTTGTGTCTGGTTTTTTTTTTTTTAAAAATATAAAGGATGCAAGATTTTAAGTAAAACATGTAGCTTTATATTAGTTAAAGAATTACTAAAATCAGTTCAGTAGTTTTTAAGTTTAGCGTCGTCGCAGATACGTGAGAAGACTTTTATATAATAGTATAGATATAGATGATAAATGATCCAAATATTTGCACAACACGATAAAGGACAACTATTGATGTAATATTTGCTAGAAATATCGATGAAATACATCTAATATATAATGCACGTTTGATATGTTAGATATTAAAAACCAATAATTTAATTAATAAAGTTCCATCATAATAATTGAAAACATTTACAAAAATAGTTCAAAATTAATGTAAAACAATAATGTAAGGTAATAAAGTTTAGTAGTGGGAGTGTTATTTTTTATGGTAATTAAAATTAAAGTTTTTTCCTAAATGACCTCTATATTTATTATGTTGACTTAATATGATTTAAATACAAATTCTAAATCTTTGATAGTATAAATCATACTTGATTTTAAATACAAATTCTAGTTGTTTGATAGTTTAAAATCGATTATTGAGCTTAAGGTCAAAGTTAAAACAATTAATTGTTCTAACGAATCTTTCCAAAGAAACAACAACAACAAAGTTTTTCAATACGAAAAGAAAAATATCACTAGCTGATCTTATTGCAATTTCGGCCCGACTAGAGGCTTCATCAGAAATCTTTGCGATACCCGTGCAAGCGCGCACTAACGCACTGCACCACCGGGGCGATGAGATTTGAAGTGTCAATTTCTTAGTTTTTCTCAATTTCATAATTTCACATTTGTTGTTGTATTTTTGCTTTACTTTAGTCTCTATGCTTATGTTATTATATGGAGTCCAACAGCCTGCTAGAAGCCTCCACTAACAAAGCATGTTTACTGAAGTTGTTTTTAGATTTTTTCTGATTTTGTTTTCAGCTGTTTCCGTTTGGTCGAGCTCTACCATTTGATTAAAGTTTTTTCCTAAAGGACCTCTATATTTATTATGTTGACTTTATATGATTTAAATACTAATCGTTTGAGGTAATTAAAATTTTTAAATTTATACCAGCTGAAACCCGGCGCGTTGCTGCCACGCTCACTTGTTTGTGTAAATTGTGGTCGAATACTGAATGCCGATGATGTACGACCTATAACTCCAAAGCAATTCGATATCGCAAATTTATGTTGTATTGTAGGTACCACGCTCCTTGTTCAACGCCCATAAAATGTATTCAGTAAAACTGCATGCATAGATTGAGGTCGGATACTGAATTCCCACGCGGTGCGATCTATAACTTCAAAGCTATTTGATATCGTATATTTGGGTTATATGGGAGGTGTTATTCCCCCTTGTCCTACGCCCAAAAAATGTTATCAGTGAAATTGCATTTTTAGTCAGCTTTTTTTAACTTTTGACCAGTGTACGCTGGGACTCATTCGACTTGCCTCTCTTTCTAATCTTGAGAATCTCATCAGCAGGACTCGGATTTTGATGACCTAAAAACTGCAAAAAATGACCCAAAAAATATGACAAAAATTACCTAAAAACTGCAGAAAATTACCTTAAAACTGACAAAAACTTTCTAAAAAATGCAAACAATTACAAAAATAAACAAAAAATAGAGCTTTAAAAATTAAACATTACAAAACTTATAATGTAATTTATATAATTTTTACACATAGCGTTACAGCATACTACAAGATAAATTTTTAAGTTATTTAAATTGAAGGAACTTCGATTGCCTGGCAAAATGTTTTTGTAAACAGAAAAACCTATTTCTACTTCTGCACTGACAAGAGGAACATATTTAAAGGATGATATGTCATCGGATGTTAGTTCCTCTTCAAATAATAGAGCATAAAATTAGAGTTAACAAAAACTAGCATATCCTGAGTCTTTATCTAACACTTGGTTCATAATTCTACATACCCTTTCGTCAGTTTCAAAACGCACTTTTTTTCATCAAAGTCTAGAAACAAAGCTACTCCTTTGTCGAAAGGTAATTTTTTTATTGAAGGGACTCTATTGTTAAGGGATAGTGTTTAAAAATTTGCATTTTTACATATTTTAGTACGAAAAAAACGGAATTTTTTTTTAAATTACACTAAAATTATCTAAAACACCGAAAAATTCTCTTAAAATAAAAATGTCCAAAAATGACAACAAAATAAATTAAAAATCGCTAAAAATTACCAAAAAATGCCGTAATCTAGTAAAACTAAAACCTGAAAACTAAAACCTATAAAAACGGTGAAAAATGGCGAAAAAATTACCTAAAACCTTTGGAGGTTTGGAATTTAGGAAACATAAATGGACTTTCTAAATAAGCGGGAAATGTCTTAGAAACAGCAGAAAAAGATGACATGTCATCGAAATGTTAGCCCTGGTCATCAGCATACGCAAGCAGCATAACACGCTTTTAGAATATTAAGCAACTATGCCTCAGATAAGCAGATGATTTTCTTCATCATTTGGTTTAAAAAATCACATGATTAAAAAATCAACTTATCTGAAACCTCGTTCGTCAAAAAATGGTTGGCAGCAGTGGCAAATCTAGAAATTCTACGGAAAAGAAACATTTTTTTTTCTTTGTAATTGAGAGGTCATATCAGGTGCGATGGACTCTCAGCATATCCCTCTTTAAGAATTTCTATAAATTTTGGTTGTTTTTTTTTTGTCGATTTCTGAACATTGTGTAATAATTCAAGTAAAAGACATTTGTCATTATATTATTAAGTCAGCTTTTCTTTTGTCCATGAGTGTATGCCAAAAAATGTTTAATTTAGAACACTCTAACGTCACTATGCATTGACAGATCGATCTGACTTTTATGATGTGTTCATGTTAACGCTGCCACCCGTCAAAAATGTCATGCATTTGAAGAGTGGTTGTGCTTTCACTTGGAAACCGGCAGCATCTTGAACGCCCTAGTAGAACATTATCGTTGCCACAGAACTGTTTTGGCTTTGAATTCTGCTTCTGTTGTTTGACGCGTTCAAACTTTTATTATATATTAAGGCGGCCTTTGTTATTTCATTAAATGAAAATTTGCTTTGATTGCTTGTTGACATACTTCAGGAAGATTTATTTCAATGTTTAGCTCAGATTCTTTCTCTTTGGCTTAAAATAAAATTCTTTCAAAACTGTTTTCATCTTATTTTATTTCAATATATTTTTAAATGATTTTTCTACGTGACAACAAGCTAATGAAATCTAAAGATTTGCCAAGGCATGTAGGTAACTTATAAAATACGTTGCTGAAAATTGGGCTGAATTGCAGGATGTTTCTGTTTCACGGTCATGCTCCATTCTTTAGAGTGCCTCTGAAATAAACAGTAGTAACTCGCTAGCAGTGTGCAAAGATTCATGTCTTTCTACCCACCGAGTGGGGCACATTAAATTTTAACGACTACGTGTTTTTTCTGTAGCTCTTCCATCAATGATGTTCTCCTACTCTTCAAGTCAACTGTGTAATAAAATCAGATATGGTAGTGAGTATATCGAACATTTTTCTAATTTCAGGCACTTTGCAAGATTCGGGAACGCTTTAGTTTGAAGTAATGCCTGAAACAGTGAGTGTAGAAAGCTAATGGCACATATTAATAATTGAGCCTCATTATGCTGTATAGCCATATTTAAGACTCTTTCATATCCTTGACCTCTCAAATTTTCAATAAAAATTCCCAAAGTGCCGAGTTCATCATTAATTGCAGTTCTTACAGCCACTGCCGTTCTTGATTTGATATAAACAAATCCTACAAAATCTTCACGAGTTTAACATTTGGTGATGTCGACGTATCGAATACAAAGAGTAAGTTGTTCTATTGTACTAATACGCATTGTTTCTTCACATTCAATGGAATAAAATTTGGAACCATTGACTTGTCAATAATATTATAACGAGTAATATTAGTAATGATGTAGACTTTTTTAATACTTCTGTCTAACAAAAAATCTAGTAATCAATCAAGTTTTTCTAGTCATTTGATGCCGTTACTGGAAAAACGTTTAAGAAATGTTCAACTTGTAACGAAAAAAGAATTTTTTTTGCTCTAAGCATAAGAATAATCATATTTATAGATATTTTGTCACACATATTTATAAAAAATAAATAAGTGTCTGCAGGGCTTCAGCCGCCTTGTATCCGTGCCTGGTTGGCAGAGGTTCTTCCAATCATTCGGAATGCATTCCCTTAACCATATTCTGCATAGAAGAAGCCCGTGAATGCATTTAAGTAGAGCTTCGTCTCCCTTCTAAAACAGCTAAGCAGAAAAGCCATCGGCTCCCACGTCTTTATTGCTTGTAAGCAAAGCAATAGCTTCTAGGACTTTATTATAGATAGACAGCGGGGAGCCTCGAAGCTGTCATCCGTAATTGGGGTTTTCGGTAAATAAATTCTACTGACAGGATTGTTGTCAACGTTGTTATTTAGAAGCTTAGAAAAGTGTACTCTGAATATCTGTCACTAGACTTTCGTCACAATCCTTGCAGAAAGAGTCCACGGGCTTAAAACCCGTCAGCAAGGCGTTTTATTTTTTCGAAAAATGTTCGAGCCTCATTTCTATCTCCACATATATCTCAATCTTCTTGTGCTCGCACTTTTTTGTCTCTATTTTTGCCACTTGAAAAAAACGTA